>CAUYLG010047230.1:0-39595 GCA_963573385.1 Cacajao melanocephalus | reverse complement strand
TGCACATGTATGTTCATTGCAGCCCTGTGTACAATAGCAAAGACCTGGAACCAACCCAAATGCCCATCAATGATAGACTGGACAAAGAAAATGTGGTACATATACACCATGGAATACTATGAAGCCATAAAAAACGATGAGTTCATGTCCTTTGTAGGGACTTGGATGAATCTGGAAACCATCATTCTCAGCAAACTGACACAAGAACAGAAAGCCAAACACCGTATGTTCTCACTCATAGGTGGGTGTTGAACAAGGAGAACATGTGGACTCAGGGAGAGGAGCATCACACACTGAGGGCAGTTGGGGGTGGTAGGGGAGAGACAGCAGGGGGTGAGGAGGGAGGAGAGGGTGGAGAGGGATAACATGGGAAGAAATGCCAGATATAGTATGCACCTAAAGTAAAATAAATAAATTTAAAATAAAAAATATTATAGCTTAAGCATCTATACTTTTTAAATTATTATTATTCTTTAAGTTCTGGGGTACATGTGCAGATCTTGCAAGATTGTTACACAGGTATACACATACCATGGTGGTTTGCTGCCTCCATTCCCCCATCACCTACATTAGGTATTTCTCCCAGTATTATCCCTCCCCAATCTCCCCAACCCCTGCTATCCCTCCTCTAGTCCCCCAACCCCCAACAGACCCCAGTGTGTGATGTTCTCCCTGTGTCCATGTCTACACTGTTTTTATAAACTCTTTGCAATTATCATTTTAATAACAATAGCACAATGAGTACACATTTCATTATTTAAACCAACATGTATATTTTATATTCATATTGTTTTCAGATTTGCTATTATAAATCAACATAGGATTAGAAGGAACAATTTTCGGATAAAGTTTTACTTCTTAGTAGTAGAGGATTCTATATATTAAAAATAAATAAATCCAGCAAAAAGGCAAGAAAGAAGGAGAACTTTTAATTGGTTAAAATATATATGTAAGGAAATAAAATACAAATAGGAAAGCCACAGAAAATAGGAAACAAATCATTAGCACAAGTATAAGAAACACCTCTCCCATCTGTAATTCCAGCACTTTGGGAGGCTGAGGCAGGAGGATTGCTTGAGGCCAGGAGTTGGAAACCTGCCCTGTCAACATAGGAAGACTCTGTCTCCACAAAAATAAAAACAGTCAGGGACGGTGGTGTGTACCTGTTGTCCCACCTACTCAGGAGGCTAAGGCAGAGGATCACTTAAGCCCAGGAGTTGAAGGCTGCCATGATTATAGCGCTACACTTCATCTTGGGTGACAGAGCAAGATCCTGTCTCAAGAAAAACAAACAAACAAAAACCCCACCTAATTATGTAGATTTGCATAATCAAAGTAAGACACATTATTAGTGATACATACATAAGATGAGTATCTAATACATACTGAATGTGGGAAATAAAAAAATTGAGTCTTTAACAGGACTACCAGGGAAATTAGTGGCAGAAAAACAAAATTAAGAATGGCTGGCTGGGCGCGGTGGCTCATGCCTGTAATCCCAGCACTTTGGGAGGCCGAGGGGGGGCGGATCACAAGGTCAGTAGTTCAAGACCAGCCTGACCAACATAGTGAAATCCCGTCTCTACCAAAAAAAAAAAAAAAGATACAAAGGTTAGCTGGGCTTGGTGGCACGCACCTGTAATCCCAGCTTCTCAGGAGGCTGAGGCCGGAGAATTACTTGAATCCGGGAGGTGGAGATTTCAGTGAGCCAAGATTTGTGCCTCTGCACTCCAGTCTGGGCAACAGAGAGAGACTCTGTCTCAAAACAACAACAACAAAAGAATGGCTAGAGCTTGATGGAAAAATCACTTAAATAAACCAAATGAATTTAAATATGTAGGCATTCATTTATTATATTTGTGGCTATTTAAGAAACTTGACTATTACAGTCCCATTCTTGATCTTATTTTCAAACATACATTTCCAAGAGCGAAAAAAATACAAAATGATTATCTTCTGAAAAAATTACAGGTTATTTCATATGACGTTTGTTCCTGTATCTGAAAAGGTTTTTATAAAATTAATTTTTAGAATTAAGTTTTTTTAAAAAAGAATACTAATTTATACTAGGCACAGTATTATATATTGGCCCAAATCATCTAACTTGCATTATTTCACATATGTAGGGAGAAAGAGAAGACAAATACCTTTGGAAATAACAAAACAAAGATTTACACATATCTGGAAAAACAAGATGTTCCTGATATATTTAGGTGTTTTAGGAAAAATAATTAAATATAATCATTTGTATATATTTGCTCCTGTGAACCAAATAGATTATTGTGATGTTCTAGGCCTAGACAATAAGACATAACTATTGATTTTACTAAGGTTGTATCTTAGTAAGAGAAAGAGACACAGAGAGAGAGAGGGGGAGAGAACACTAAACTCTTAAATTCTTGAAAGGCCTATTTTAGACATAAAAATTACCATCTTTTGATGAGAAGGATAAAGTGATTATTCCTTTATCTGTTTTTCTCCTTTACACTCTGAAATTACTGTGTGAGGATGGGTGCATTTTGTGTCAGAAATATGCTCTGTCAGGGGAAGTATCTTTGGCTTTCTAGACCTTGAAAGAAAAACTAGGAGGAAAGAATGTCAGTGCAGGCAGTTTAAGGCTAGCTCTCGCTCTGGAAAGAGCTTCAGAACAGGTGGGTAAAAAAGATTATTACACTTCCTGCCTGGTCCATCTCAGTTTGCAGACTATGAAAGCAGACTGGTATATAAAATAGAAATTCCAGAAACATTCTTCCCTACCTTTCACTGTTGATACTTCAGCTTTGCTCAGTTGTCACATCAGGGATGTCTTTCCTAATCTTTCTAAGTTAAATTCACCTATTATATAATAGGAGTAAGAAGTATTACATGCTGTCATAGCATAATATACCTCTTACTTTTAGCACTTATCACATTTGCTAATTTGCATGTATTATAATTTATCACTCTCACTAGCCTGCAAGCTCCATGAGGGCAGGAGTCTTGCCTTTCTTTTTTTTTTCTGTTTCTTTCTCCTTTCCTTCATTCCTCCTTTCCTTTTTCACTCCTTTCATTCCTTCCTTATTTTTTCCTGTTTTCCCCTTTATGATTAGCACAACGGTTGCTAGATATCAGAGAGTTAATGTTTTTTGAATAAATGAATGCTTGTGAGCTCTATTTGGGTCCCTTCTATTGTTAGATCTCTAGAATGTAACAGAAAAAAAATCACAAGGAGTAACAAATACCCAGGAAAAAGGTGGGACACCTACAGTAATTATCCCAGATTAAGTGAACACACAGCCAGTTTGTAGCTAGTACTGTGATTATAATTATCAGTGATTTTGTCAGCCTGATGGATTTTAATCACTAGTGTTTTGTTTTGTTTTGCAAAGATTAGTTCCAGGTTAATGATGTATTTTCTGTAATGGAGATAGAAAATAAAGAGCATATTCATTTCAGTTGGATTGGTAATCTGATTGCCATCTCCCTCAGTCAAACACAACTTATCATTGCCCAGCATAAAAGAACTACATTTTCAAGTCCCATCCAAGTATAGACATAGTTCAGGAGGTATGGATGAGTCCAGATTATTTTTTTTGCACTTATCCGAGATATGTGGTTGATGTAGACTTGCCATAGGTCAAAACATTTATGAGAAAAATATAGGCCCATCAAGAATTCCTAGGTTCCTTCTTCTCCATTGGTATAATATAATTGTTTTCTCTATCAGCTCTTGGTATATTCTCTCCTACATATGAGAAACTCACTTTTAGGCTGAACTTCCCAATTATTTTGCAAAGAGCTTACATTTTCCTACATAGAAAAAGGACAAGCCATCCTCTGTCATTCTTTGTGATCATCAGGGATTTCTTTTTTTCCTTTGAAAGAAACCTTTGCTGAGAAAACAAGATTGCCAGGAAAAAAAAAACAACTTTCTTTGGGGGAAAAAAAGGAGGGAGGAGAGGTTTTGAACTTCTGTGTAAGGAACTAAATCAATATAAGGTCAAATATAAACAGAGGCCTTTTTCCTCCTGCAAACTAATAGATAAAAACCAATGTAATCTTTGCTCCATTACTCTCTTGGCTTTCTTTAACTTAAGAGAATAAAGTAATAATGTATTTTATGTTTAAAGCATTCATTTTATTCATTTACTTTATTTTCATTGTTATTTTCATGTTTACTTCACAATTAAAGTTGGGTTTTACCCTCTTTTCATTTTGTTCCTTATTCAGCTGAGTATTTAAAATCAATCACAGCTATCTGGGTTTTTATAAAAATATAAAATTCTTGTGATTCAGATAGGTTATTTGACCTTATAGGAACTTAATAATATATGGTCTCATTCTTGCATAATAATGTAACATTTCAGATGTAAATACCAATACTAAAAGCAAAATAAAAATATATGAAAAAGTTTCTACTAATTTAAAATAGCTTTATTTTTACAATGTTCACATTTTGTTAAATTTTCAAACCTCCAAAAATATTGTCAGGTTTTTCTTTTGTTCTTATGGTCTGTGTTATTCAGAACCTCTCTCAGGTTCACATAGTTTCATGGGCCTCTTCCTTGGCCTGTGTTCCCATGTAGACTTTAACTGCTCTCATTGGAACCTCACAGAGCCTAGCTAATATATTTGTCCTGTGTACTTTATCTGTTCAACACGGCAGTCATTGATGTAAAAAATTAAAGAGGGATAAAGTAAGGGGAGGTAAGTTGTAATTTATTCAATACAGCTCCAAATCCCTTTAATTTACTTTAAATCAGCAATCTGGCTATCAAATAACAACGTGGCTTAAAATGTTTCTTGTCAAGTGCAGAGCATTTACTTGTACTTAACAAAATATCTTATTGATCAGAAATCTTTTTGTGTTCCCAGAAACTTCACGATTAAATGCCAGTGAGGAAGACTCATTTAGAGACATGTAAATGTCAGATACAAGAATGGAGTCCTGGAGATATATAAAAAGCAGATTGGTATCTGATCTGTGAGACTAACCTCCAGCTCACTAGCATTTATACCAGTTTTTCTGGCTCTGGGGTTTGGGGACTGCTGTGGCTGGCTAGAAAGCCCTAAGCAAATTATTCTATCATTTTACATAATTCCCAGAAGTTAAGGTGATCATATTTCCCAGTCTGAAATAAAGCCTAGGGATGTGATAAAATATATTTTGGTCTACTTTCTGAAAACATTGTTAAATACACAAATATATTGTAATTTATGTGATTTTTGATGAAATATGGTGACAGTCCCCATTTCAAATATTTTATCTTGGAACATTCATATGAATGACCTTATTACCAGTAACACTTCTGTTAATCTGCATAAAATGCATTCAATGAACACACAATAAATGTCACACATGATGAAAGTTTGCTTATGTTAGCTTGGTCAATCCTTACCAATCACAGAAGACATGTTACAACTTCCACTCTACTCTTGATTTTATAGCAAATGTTCTCATGTAGAGAGGTTAAGTAATTAATTATGTCAATTATTAGTTTTAAGGGCAACTTTACTGAGTGCCGACCATGACTGGTGGTCCCCTTTAATATATACTATGCTACAGGAATTCTGAGTCTAATTTTACATATGAAAAAAATGAGGCTTTAATAGGTTAAGAATCACATCTAAGGTCACATTGCTGCTTGTCTAGCCAGAATGTAAACCCAGGTTTATTTGTCTGAATAGCGTAAGTAGTTCTTGTTACACCTCAATATCTTCATAAATGGCCTAGTATAGTTCTGTATGCAGAAAAAATGAACTAGCTTAGGTTATAAGTGATGCTGTTGGATTTTACTGGACATCAATGGCAGTCAGAAAAGGCAGAAAGAAAATTTGTAAATATGGTCTGAGTAAAAAGGGGATTGAAAAGTAGGGGAGGGGAAAAAGAATAAAAGTGTATGTGAAAAATTATCACTAAAAGTTGTTTCAGGGACACATAATATAGCTGGTAATTTTCTAATATAACTTCAAGTCCTGGAATTCTGTGGTATATTTTTCTTCCACTGAACACTAGCATAACAGATGAACTAAATTTATAATAGATCACTTCTTTCATTGTGTATACTATTTATAACATGAATACCTTTTGCATTTCAAAGAGATATTAACAGGTTGAATAGCGGTGCTCAGAATCAAGAAAACTTAACTAAAAGCCATAAACATGTTACTCCTATGGCATTTAATGATTCCTCCATAACCCTGTAATGGGGAAAGTTAGCTTCTCACACCTGGACAAGTCTTGAGTGGAATGAACATTTCTCTCTAAGGGCAATAAGGTTGCACTGATTAACTGAATAGTTGATGGAGATAAAAGAGCTGGTGGAATAAATCTTTCAATACAATTTCCTCTCCAGTTCTTCATGTTAAAATAAAGTGACTCACAAACATAATGGCAGCCAACCTCGTTTGGAAAGCAAACGACATATTTTTTTAAATCAATAAGTGACTCTGCAGCTAGCAGCACACAATCATCCTCCCATGAACCAAGTTCAGGTGAAACTATTCTTAAACCACAACTAGGAGACCAGGTGACAGGATTCTCATGCAAAGATGGAGCACGTCCCACTGAGCGGGCTCTCTGAGTCTCACCACAGGGTGATGGAATAGTATTGTTTGGTTACTTAATAAGGTGGCTGTAACCGATCCAAACTTGAAATGGCAAAAATATAAACTTCTTTTAAAAACTAGAGAAATAAACCAGAATCGTTAATAAACTAAAGAATAGCAAGGTGAGGGGGAAAAAAAGCCTTTGTCAACAAATCAGCTTTACTTTCTGAGATACTCTCATTGCCTAGCGCAGTGGTTTTTAAACAGTGCTTTATGTTAGAATTATCTAGTGGTACCCGTTCACACAACAGTTTGTATCAGAATCATCTGGGAATATCTAAGAAATTGGTGGAATGGTGGTAAGGCTGGTTAATCTACATTTTAAACATGTTTTCTAGGTAAGCCTGAGCTAAGCACTGTGAATACATCCTCTGGAACTGCTACCTTATAGAAAAAAAAAATCACTTTGCTGTTTTTGTTTTTTGTTTTATGATGCCAATTTCCCTCAACCAATAAAACAAAACAAAACAGAAAAACAATGTAAGGGGGAATTATTTTACTCAACAAACTTATTTCATTTCCATAAGTAATTTTTCTGACAGTGCATTGTTGGTAGTTTACTCTTTAGGAAGTGTAGACCCGACTATCTGCAGCTTAAAACAAGAATTAAAGAGAGACATTGGATAGCGTGATTATTACTGAACTTCTGACATCAAGGTCATTGCACAAGCTCAAGGCTGCCCCTGTGTCATTAAATAATGCTGTGTTATAGAAAGACAAGATTTTATTCAACCTGTGCTTAGTTTAAAATAAAATTTTTGAGTGCTCATTGTGATGAGTTTGCAAACTCATGGTAGTGTACTGGAAAGCCATGGATATTTCTAGCAAAACTGAGCAAGGAGGACAGTATCTCATATATCCTCTGGAAAGAGCACCAAATTGAGAATAATTGTGCAATTGCAATAAATTAAATTTCCACAGGACAGAATTCCTGCGAGGTATGTCTCAGGTGCCTTGTATGTTTTCATCAATACTGACATAAACTGAGAAATAAACAAAGTTAAAAGATGGAGGCTGTTGCCACTGTTCAAGGCATGATTTCTCTGGAATGACCCACCTTTGCTATGTGGCATAGCTGAACCTGGGTAGAACATTTAGGAGTAGATTAAAAGTTTACTCAAAAGGCATAAATAGAACACAGCTATAATTATTTTAGGGAAATGCAATGTTTGAGAGCTACATACAAACTCTCAGGGAGTCCACCTCAGCAAGTTTCCCTCTTGTGTTGGAACAGATTGCTGTGTCTTCTGCTGAGCCCCAGATTAAACAGTTGGATTGAAGTTAGGGGCCATACTGCATGAAAAATACATATTGTGAAAAGCAAGAAACACATTGATCATGGTGAGATGTTGCAGTATAAGAAGCATGTTGAAACTTAGACTAACTAAGAGGCTAGCGGATCATATGTACTACCTCACAATCACTCCAAGAAATGTGTTCACTGAGTAGAGTGCAAGCCGAATTGTTCATTCAGTTTAAAGTCTATTTCTAAGTCCAACTCTTCAACAAGGAGCAAATTGTGTTTGTATAAGTTAAGTGTATAACAGATTCAACTCCAATATAGAAATGAGGTTATAAATCGAGGAGTTCCTATATGAATGAAATGTTTTCTAGTTGAAATTGTATAAAATATATATTTATATATTATACAGTAGAGGAGAAGTCAGTTTCATAAAGGGAAATATCCAAGAAGTATGTGGATAATAGAAATCTGAAAGTTCTTTAGTAGGAAGTCTCTAGTAGAGTCCTGCAGAATATTGCCAATTTGCACCTTCTTAAGGTAAATCAAATAGTTTAATTAATGATTGGGATAAAGACATTTAGGGTATATCTGAATGACATGATGCAATCAACATATAAAAGTAATTCAATAGGCTACAATAATAAGATGAATATAACAAGGCAGAACACATAAAAGTATCATACTTTGTCTTAAAAACCCAGCTGAGAGGCGTGACTTTTAGAATGATGGAGTGAGGACCTATAGAAATCTACTGCCTCATAAAAGACATGAGAAAATTTATAGCATTATAAAAATTAACATTTTTAGAACTTTGGAAATTAACCAAAGTCTTACAACAATATGAAGGAAGTTTACACAAGAAAAACCACTTAACCTCAGTAAAAACAGAAAAGTTTGTGGCATTTTTAACTTGGTCTACTTGCATGTACCTACCCCCAGCTCCATGTAGCTGTGAAGAACGGTAGCCTTTCATTCACTGTGGGGCTGGGGGATAATAGAGTTTGAAGCTACTAAAAAGTAAAAATATTTCATCCCCAGAGCATTTCCACAATTTGACCTGTCTGGAAGCTCCCTGTAACAGCCCCATTTGCAGTGTGTTCTTATTATTTGATCTGGCCCAGAACTTGCTCCCTGAGAAACTCTCTATTCCTAGGGTGTTTTCTGAAAACAAGCACTACAATTGTTTAATATTTTAGCTGCATAAAGCTATTATATTAGTTGAGGCAAAGAAAAGCCCAGGCAAATATTCAAGAGGAGTAGCTGGAAAGATGTCCTTGGGAACTTTGCAAAGGTCTGACAAGTCCCTGGGGATTTACAAGAATATACAAATGGACAGGACTGTCTGCACGCCCAGAAAAGATCCAAGAAGATTCTAACATCACAACCCTGGCCTATCTTGAGGCCCTGCATAAACAGGAGGTGAAGGTTAAAGCAACTTTGAAAATTGCATGCTGGAATGTTGAAGACAATACTGCAACACAAACACAGAGCTTCTCAGCAAAATGTATAAGACTAATTGATTCAAAGTATATGAGAAAATTTCTGAACATTCATTAGGTGACAACTTACCTAACTGAACAGAGATATCAGTAACTTCAGTCTACAGGGAATACAGTCTAAGATAATCAATCCAAAATAATTACTAAATAGGACAAAAAAAAACAACAACCCAGCAAGAACAATAAACATGTGCAGGACAGAATATTTGATTTACAGAATTGCTACATCATATTATATGAAATGTTCAGATTTAGTCAAAAAAATTATCACACACACACACCCAGAAAAGTATGACCTATATATACATAAAAGAGCAGTCAATAAAAATTGTCACCAAGGTTATCCAGATAATGGACTTACTAGACAATTACTTTAAATTAGATATTATAAATATGTTCAAAGATTTTTTAAATGTCTAAATAATTAAAGCAATTAAAAGAAAGATGTCTAACTAAACAAAGAATGTTAATGAAGCGAGAACAATTATGAAAAAAAATCAAATAGAAATTTTGGAGTTGAAGTAGAGTGACATCAACAAGATGGAAGGATCGAAATTCCCAGTCCTTATTCTCTCACAGACACATCAGCTTATTAATGATATATGAACCCAAATACCTTTATGAAAAGTCCAGAATCCAGTTGAGAAGTTGTACTATCCAATACAAACACAGTACAGAGAAAGCCACGTTGGACTAGAGGGAAGAACAATTTCCCTTTACCTACAACAGTCATGCCTCAACTGTGACTTCTCCATTGGGAATGAAGATAGAGTGGAGCATGTGTCCAACATCTTCAGTCCTTTGGTATATTGCCCACAGATTTTGCTTTTATCTTGCCTTACCTGCAATACTTACTGAATTGGCATAGTCAGGATATTTAGGATAGCTGAAAAAATAAATAAAAAAATAGTGGTGGGGATGGTAGGATAAGTAACTTGTAGTTGCCAGCACAAGTCAATGCAATCAGGAGACAAACAAATCAAGGCTTTTTTTCCCAAGGCAGAAGGGAAACAATAGGGGCATAACTCCAACATCCAAGCCTATAGTCCAATAGTCAGACACCAAAAGAAGAAAGAGATATAGTCACCTGAAAAAATAGAGAGAGAAAGAAACCAGTAAATCCTTCCAATTAGGGTTCTCCATACAAAAGTTCAGAAAAAACACATCCATGGAAAAGGTTTGAGAGGCTCCAATAATTCCCAGCCAATTTGACTGGTGAAGCTATTTCCCTGTCAGAGCCAGTCTATGAAGACTGAGAGGGGTAGCTGTTTCCTTAAATGCCAAGATACAAACACAAAGCTGTAAGAAACATAAACAAACAGGCAAAATGGCTCAATTGAAAAACCAAAAAATCTCCAGTAACCAACTCTTACCACCTTGCCATGTATGTACCTATGCAACAATCCGCATAATCTGCACATGTACCCCAGAACCTAAAGTACAATAAAAAAAAGATAATAGAAATAAAGTGCACAATAAACCAACAAAAACAAAGATATATGTTATTAGAAAAAAATTAAAATAATTATAAAAGAAGCTGTGAGTTATAAAATAATAGTATACAATTAAATTAAATATGGAAAATTAAGCATGAACCAAATGAGAATATTAACACAAATAGGAACTATAAAAAAGAGAAATTCTACAGTTGAAGAATACAATAACTAAATTCTAAAATTCACTGAAGGAATTAAGCGGTATATTTAATCAAGGAGGAAAAAGAATCAGTAAACTCAAAGACAGGTGACCCGAAATTATTCAGTCAGAGGAGTAAATATTAAAACGAATGGAAATAAGAAAGCCTAATGGACTTATGGAATACCATAAAGTAAACAAATATATGCATTATGAAAGTCCCAGGAGGGAAAGAGAGAAATAAAGGGAAGAAAAGGTCACTTGAAGAAATAATAGCTGAAAACTAGGGAGGGAAGTAGACATTCAGGTTCAGGAAGCCTAGATAAATGTCTAAATAGGATGAATCCAAAGTCTACACAGAGACACATTATCATCAAATTGTTAAAAGTCAACAACAACTAGAGGATTTTGAAAGCAGCAAGAGAAGAGTGAGTAGTTACATACAAGGGAGTTTCTATCAGTGGATGTCTCAGCAGAACCTTGCCACATAGAAGAGAGTTGGATGATATCATCAAAATGCTGAAAGAACAAAACTGCCAAACGAGATCAAAATACCTAGCAAAGCTGTCTTCAAAAATGAAGAAGAAATAAAAACTTTCTAAAATAAACAAAAGCTGAGGGAATTTATTCTAGACCAGCTACACAAGAAATGTCAAAGAAAGTTAATCAAGGTGAAATAAAAGGATACTAAACAGCACATCAAAAGCATGTGAAAGTTTAAAATTACTACTAAAGGTATATATGTAACAAGTACAGAATACTATAATGCTGTAATGGCAGTATTTATATCACTTTTATTTCTAGTATAAAAGACAAAAATGTATTAAAAGTAATTATAGCTATAAAAGTGTGTTAATGTATACACAATATAAAACCATGCAAGTTGTGACATCAATAATACATACTGTATTTGTGGGAGACATAAAAGTGTAGAATATTTACATATAATTGAAGCTAACTTGTTATAAGTTTAAAATAGACATACCTATTGTAGACTTAAAAAAGACTTAACATCTTGTAAGATATCTTATATAAGCATCATGGCAATAAAAAAGAAAATACCTGTTGGAAGATAAACACTCAAAAAAGAAAAAGAATCAAAGCATATTAGTACAAAAAAAATCAACGTAAAGGAAGATAGCAAGAGAAGAAGAAAAGAGAGAAAAGAGAGCTAAAAGACAGAAAACAATTAACAAAATAGCAACAGTAAGTGCTTTCATATTAATGATTAGTTCATGTGTTAATAAATCGAATCCCAGTGGCTGAATGGGTAAAAAAAAAAAAAGATTCAACTGTATGCTGTCTAAACAGACTTACTTTAGATTTAAGGACATACATAAGCTTAAAAAAAAGGGATGGAAATAAATATTTCATGTCAATGGTAACCAAAAGAGATGCAATTTTCTGCACTCATTTCCAGACAAGAAAGATTTTAAGACAAAAACTGTCACATGAGATAAGAAAGGACATTATATAAAGATAAAATGGTTAATTCATCAGGAAAATATAACAATTACAATACATATGCAGTCAGCATTAGAGGACCTAAATATATAAGGCGAGCATTAACTGAACAGACAAGAGAAATATAGATAGCAATATAATAATTGTAGAAAACTTCAATATCCTACTTACAATAATGAATAAAACATCCAGACAGAATATCAATAAGTAAACAGTAGGCTTAAAGTGCTGTAGACAAAATGGACCTAATAGACATGTCTGTTATATGTTATTTGTTTTCTGTCTTACAGCTTTTTTCTCTTTTTACATCTCTTTCTGTCTTTCTATATGTTTTGTTGATCTTTTTTTACTAATATGCTTTGAATCTTTTTCTTTTTTCAGTGTTTATCTTCTAAAATATATTTTCTTTTTGGTTGCCATAATGCTTATATAAACCAATAGTAGAATATGTATTCTTTCAAAGTGCACAGATCATTCTGCAAGTAGATTACATATTAGGTTACAAAAAAATCCTACAAAGTTAAGAAGATTGAGGTCATATCAAGTATATTTTCAGAGCACAATGAAATAGAACTAAAAATAAATAACAGAAAGAAAACTGTTAAATTTACAGGTATGAAAAATTAAACAGACTCTTGACCAACAAATGGCTCAAAAAAAACTTTAGAAAAGAAATTGGAAAATATCATGAGATAATTGAAAATGAAGCACAACATACCAAAACTTAAGAGGTGAGCAAAAGCAGAACTAACAGGGAAGGTCAAAGGGGTAAACACCTACATTAATAAAGAAAATCTAATTTTACACCTCAAGAAACAAGAAGAAGAACAAACTAAGCCCAAATTTAGCAGCAAAAAAAAAAAAAAGAAAAAAGAAAAAAGAAAAAAAAAAGAGAGAGAGCGATTATACAGATTGGAGCAGAAACAAATGAAATAGGTATCAGAAAAACAGACAAAAATTAAAAGTAAGAATGAGTTTTTGAAAACATGAACAAAAATGACAAGAATTTAGCTGAACTAATGAAAAAGACAATTTTCAAATAAATAAAAATATGAAAAAGGAAACATTACAACTAATATCCCAGAAATAAAAAGGATCACAACAGAATACTATGAACAATTATACATCAAATAATTGGAAAATCTAGAAGACATGGATAAATTCTTTAAAATATACAACCTATGATGCTGAGTGCTGTGGCTCACATCTGTAATCCCAGCACTTTGGGAGGCCAGGTGGGTGGATTACCTGAGGTCAGGAGTTGGAGACTAGCCTGGCAAACATGGTGAAATCCCATCTCTACTAAAACTACAAAAAAATTAGCCAGGTGTGGTGGTGCATGCCTGTAATCCCAGCTACTTGGGAGGCTGAGACAGGAGAATTGCTTGAACCCAGGAGTCAGAGGTTGCAGTGAGCTGAGATTGGGCCACTGCACTCCAGCCTTGGTAACAGAGTGAGACTCAGTCTCAAAAAAAAGAAAAAAAAAATAAATAAATAATAATAATATATATATATATATACACACACACACACACACACACACATACATACACACAATCCAGAAAACTAAATCATGAAGAAATAGAAAAGCTGAACAGAAAAATAACGAAGAAAGAATAAATCAGTAATGAAAAACCTCAAAATGAATAACAGCCCAGGACATGATCTTCTCACTGGAGAATTTGACCACACATATTTAAAGAACTAATATTAATTCTTCTCAAATTATTCCAAAAAATGAAGAAAAGATAAAACTTTCAACCTCATTTAATAAGACAAGCACTGTACTGATATAAAAGTCAGACAAGGACACTGCAAGAAGATTGTAGACTAATATCCCTTACAAATATAGATGCAAAAATCCCCAACAAAATACTAGCAAACAAAATTCACTCACATATTAAAAGAATCATATACCATGACTAAGTGGAATTTTTTTCATGTGAGACAACACATTAACAGAACAAAGGATCAAAGTCACATGATTATCTTAATAGTTGCAGAAAAAACATTTGACAAAAGTCAACACCTTTCATGATTTAAAAAAAATTTTCAAAAACTAGGAAAAGAAGGAAATTAACTTAATAAAGGCAATATATAGAAAGCCCATAGCTAAAATACTCAATAATGAAAAGCTTAAAGCTTTTTCTCTAAGATCAGGAACAAGGCAAGGATCCCTATGCTTGCTATCTCTAATTAACATAGCACTGGAAGTCCTAGCTACAGCAATTAGATGAGAAAAAGAAAAGGAAAGCATATAAATTAGGAAGAAGTAAAATTTTCTCATTTGCAGAAGACATAATTTTATATGTAGAAAATCCTAAAGATTCAACAGAAAAAGTCTCAGAAGTAATACATTTAGCAAAGTTGAAATACAAAAGCAACAGAAAAATCAGTATCATTTTCATATAGTAACAGTGAACACTACAAAAAACATTTTTTAATCTTATTTAAAATATCATAAAATAGAAATAAAATACTTAAGAATAAACTTAACCAATGCTATTAATAACTTGTATTATGAAAACTACAAAACATTGCTGAAATCAACTGAAGAGGCTACAAATATATAAAAAGACAGCCCATGTTCACAGATTGGAAAACGTAATATTGCTAAAATGCCCATATTACCCAAAACAATATACATATTCAATACAATTGCCATAAAAATGTCAAGTTAATTTTTTACATAAATTCAAAAACTTCTAAAATTTGTATAGGACCACAAAATATCCTGAATATTTAAAGCTCTCCTGAGAAAAAAAACAACAACAAAGATGGAGGCATGACACTTTTTGACTTCAAAAAATATTACAAAGCTACAATAAATAAGATAGTATGGTACTGGCATAAATGCAGACATATAGACCAATGGAAAGGAATAGATAGGCCAGAAATAAATCTACTCACATATGGTCAAATGATTTTTGACAAGGATACCCGGAATATCCTACGGAGAAAGGACAGTCTCTCTAATAGGTGGTGCTGGAAAATCTGAATATCTATATGCAAAGGAGTGAAATTGGACCCTTATCTTACATAATACACAAAAACCAACTCAAAATAAATTAAAGACTTAAACATGAGACCCTGAAATTTCAAATCTCTTAGAAGAAAACAGGGGGAAAGCTTGTTGCTATTAATACTAGCAATGGTCTCTTTGATATGACCCCAAAAGCATAGGCAGAAAAAGCAAATATAAAGTAAGACTACATCAAACGAAAGAGTTTCTGCACAGCAAAGAAAATAGTCCACAAAATAAAAAGGCAAACTATAAAAAGGAAGAAAACATATATTTACATTTCTCTTTTTGTACTTTTCAATTTAATGATTTTATTTTTAAAAAACAGATTTAAGAGACTCCATGTTTGGGTCCCTTTCCACGAACACTCCCTTCATAGAAGCCTGTCTTCCCCTCCTAAACGCCATCTCTCTCTATTCTCTTCCACTCTGTGTGGAAGCTGCTTTCCTCTCCTGGATTCCATCTTTTCTTTCTCTCACTCAGTGTGAGAGTTAGCTATTTCTTTCTTTCCCCTTCTCCTGTTTCTCTCTCTCTCTAAATAAATAAATCACTTTCTACAAACAAACAAACAAAAAAACCAGATTTAAAATATAATTTATGCACAAATAACTGCATATATTTAAAATATTCAACTTGATGAGTTTTGACTTATGTAAGCAGTTAAAATGAATGGAACTAAAATTGTACACTATAAAATTTCTAATTAACACAAGAGAAGGCAGTCATAGAATAATAGTGAGAAACAAAATATAAGACATACAAAAAATAAATAGCAAAACAGCAAACACCTTAAAATAATTACATTAAATGTAAATTGATTTAACATATGATATGGTTTGGCTGTGTCCCTCCCCAGATCTCATCTTGAATTGTAGCTCCCATAATCCTCACATGTCATGGGAGGGACCTAGTGGGAGGTAACTGAATAATGGGGGCAGGTTTTCCTGTGCTGTTTTCATGACAGTGAATAAGTCTCATGAGTTCTGATGTTTTTATAAAGGGCAGTTCCCCTGCACATGCTCTCTTGCCTGCCATTATGTAAGACATGACTTTGCTCCTCATTCACCTTCTACCATGATTGTGATGCCTCCCCAGCCATGTGGAACTCTAAGTCAATTAAACCTATTTCCTATATAAATTACCCAGTCTTGAGTATTTATTTATTAGCAGCATTAGAACAGACTAATAGTCATATTAATCAAAAGATTGAGATTGAGAGAAGAATTTGAAAACAAACAACTTAGCTGGGTGTAGTGGCTAACATCTGTAATTCCAGCACTTTGGGAGCCTGAGGGAGGTGGGTCACTTGAGGTCATGAGTTTGAGACCAGCCTAGTCAACATGGTGAAACCCCATCTCTACTAAAAATATAAAAAATAGCTGGGTGTGGCAGCAGTCCCCTGTAATCCTAGCTACTCGGGAGGCTAAGGCAGGAGAATCACTTGAACCCGGGAGCCTGAGGTTGCAGTGAGCTGAGATCTCACCAGTGCACTCTATCCTGGGCAACAGAGCAAGACTACATCCCCCAGATAAATAAATAAATAAATAATACAACATAATCTAATTATATGCTATTTGTAAAGAGACCAGGACTTGCATCATTGGTAATCCCTGGTTCCCAGGCCTTCAGACTTGGACTGAATTACATCATCAGCTTTCCCAGTCTCCAGCTTACAGACAATAGATCATAAAACTTCTCAGCTTCTATAATTGTATAAGCCAATTCCCATTTTGTGTGTGTGTGTGTTTACTCACACACACACACAAACACACATACACACATATATATATATACACACACATATACTCAATACACTTTTGGTTTTGTTTATCTTGAGAACCTTCACTGATACAGATTTTGATATCATGAGTGGTTTTAGATGAAAAGAATTTTAAGGATGAGTTTTCTGAATTGGTTGTGGGGTTTGTGGCATTGTCTCTCTAATCTGATTGGATTTAAAGTTGCTGATGTCTCTATTGTCAGTAGTAAATGGGGCACTGATAGTCCATAGTGTAAAGTATTTATAGATATATGCAAAAATCTATATTGGATACTTTTATTCAATCACTTATAAGAAGCAAGGAACTAAGTAACCCTATATATGACCATTTTTGGAAAACTAAGGAACATAATGACATTGGTCAGTTGCTTCTAATGTCTCTGGATAAAGTGGTGAAAAAAAAAGATGAGTTCAGGCATTCGAATGCCCAGCTCAAGCATTGCACAAATGAACTAAGATCTTCTAAGTATGCACTGGAGGAGAGCCTTATCTCTTGTAGCTGCAAGGCTAAAATTGCCAGAAATCAAATGCAGAAATTAATTCTGTGTTCTCTGACTTACAACACAATTTGAAATCTCAGTCTCACAGGGTGTCTAGTATTCAACTGAGAGCATTAGTTGGGAAAAAATGAGATCCTGTAAGATGAACTGGGGATGTGTAGGAAGAACCTGATGAAGCTAGGGACATTAAACCCCCGAATTCTGAAGAGTCCTCTTTGCTAGTGATAGAGGTCTCCTTACCTCTATTGAAAGTTGTCTTCCCACTGTCTATGCAATTGGTCTCCCCACGCTTAGCAAAGTAGCCTCTTCAATTGGCAGAATTGGCCTTCCCACCTTCAGAGGCAGTCACATCCCCACCCACAGTGGTATTGGACTCTTCACCTCCATCTGAAAGGATTAATCCTGCATTGCCTAAGGAAACAATAATGGCTTCCTCTGAGGCAGTTACCATGCAAGACAATGCTAATTCTCCTCAGGGCCCACCCCTACCACTCCTCTTTGCTTCTACGTCTATAACTGGACTCAAGTCTCAGCAGGCCCCTAACAGCAAGGTGGTGTAATTACTGTAAGGGAGGACATAGTCAAAGCAGCAAGCTTGAATAGCCTGACTTGGGAAGGTCTATAGCATTTTCTAATTAATTATGGTGTTTCTGGAAGTGAAAGAAATAGGAAATTTACTATATTTTTACTTAATTTGAATAAACAAGAAAGATCTAGGTCAAATGAAGAAATGTCTAACTTGAATTATAAAACAAGAGAGTAAAGGCTTCTTAATCAATTCCCATATTGGAGCCAGTTTATGTACCCCCAAACTCCTTGAATGAAGGGTAAGCTCCATTCTCAAGAGGAATAACTCTGGTACACTAATGAAAATTTATACTGTTAGTATTTCTCTCAGCCTTATTCAAAGGGAATTACAGCCTTTTACCAGGGCAACTGTGCACTGGGAAAATGAAAATAATCAGATATTTTAGGGACTACTGGACACTCACTCTGAAGTGACACTGACTCCAGGAGACCCAACATATCACTGTGGCCTTCCAATCAGAATAAGGGCTTATTGAGTTCAAGCGACTGATGGAGCTTGGCTTAGGTCCATCTCACAATGGGTCCTTGCATCCTTGAATACAACCTGTGGTTATTTCTTTAGTTCCAGAATGCATAATTGGAATAGATACACTTAGAAGCTAGCAGAATCTCCAAATAGACTTCCTGACCTATGGGGTAAGGGTTATTATGGTGGAAAAGGCCAAATGAAAGCCATTAGAACTGCCTCTACTAGATAAAGAGTAAATCAGAAGCAATACTCTATTCTTAGAGGGATTGCAGAGATTAGTGCCATCATTAAGGATTTGAAATATGCACCAGATTCCCTGCACTCTCCTGTTTGACCTATGCAGAAGACACATAGATCTTGATGAATGACAGTAGATTATTGGAAGTTTAACTAAGTGGTGACTCCATTTGCAGCTGCTATACCAGATGGGTTTTTTGTTTTGTTTTGTTTTGCCTAGGAAATTAACACATCCCCTATTACCTAATACACAGCTATTGATCTAGAAAATTCTTTTTCTACATTGCTATCCATAAGGCCTACCAGAGGCAATTTGCTTTCAGGTGTCATGGTCAGCAATAAATGTTCACTGTCCTATCTCAGGAATATATTAACTTTCCAACCCAATGTCATAATTATTTTCAAGAATCTTGATCCCTTTCATTTTCACAAGATATCACACTGGTTTACTATACTGATGACATTGTGCTGGTTGAACACAGTGAGTGTGAAGTAGCAAGGACTCTAAGGCATATGTCAGGGGATGAGAAATAAAGCTGACTAAAATTCAAGGACCTCCTAATTTATTGAAATTTCGAGGGGCCCGGTGACATACAGCGTGACCAGATATTCCTTCTAAGGTAAAAAATAAGTTCTATCTGGCTGTTCCTAAAACCGAGAAGGCACAATGCCTAGTGTGTCTATTTGGATTTTACAGGCAAAATATTCCTTATTTGTGTGTGCTACTCTGACTCTTTTACCAAATGACGTAAAATGCTACTGGTTTTGAGGGGGCCCAGAATGAAAGAAGGCTCTGCAACAGGTCCCAGGATGCTGTCTGTACAAGCTGTTCAGCCACTTGGGCCATATAATCCAATGGAGCCAATGATGCTTGAAATATCTGTGGCAGATAGGGATGCTGTTTGAAAACTTTGGCAGACCCCCATAGGCAAATCACAGTACAAGCCTTTAGAATTTCTGAGCAAGGCCCTGTCATAATCTACAGATAACTATGTTCCTATTGAGAGAGAAATCAGAATGCTACTGGGCTTTAGTAGAGACAGAACTCTTGACCTTGAATCATCAAGTTACCATGAGATCTGAGCTTCCCATTGTATACTGTGTTATCTGATCCAGCAAACCATAAAGTTGGGCATGAATAGCAACTTACAGTTATACATGATAATATACATAGATACATTCATATTTCAGATCATACCTGAACAGCTCCTAAAGGCACAAGTAAGCTACATGAAAAAGTAGTTGAATGCCCATGGCTCTCAATCCAGTTATGGTGCCATCTTTCTTTCAGACTGTACTTATGACCTCAAGGGGAGTTTCCTATGTTCAATTAACAGAGGAAGAGAAGACGTGGGCCTGATTTACAGATGGCTTTGCACAATATGTGGACACCATTTCAAAGTGGGCAGCTGAATCACTAAATGTCTCTCTGAAAGACAATGGCAAAGGGAAATCCTCTCGGTATACAGAACTTCAGGCACTGTATCTGGTTGTGCACCTCTCTTAGAAGAATAAATAGCCAAACGTGATTTGTACCGATTCATGTGCCATGGCCACAAATTTGGCTGGATGGTAAGGGACTTGGAAGAATCATGATTGGAAAACGGGTGACAGAAATTTGAGGAAGAAGTACGTGGAGAAACCTCTCTGAATGAATGACAAACATGCAGATATTTGTGTTTCATGTTCACCAAAGGGTGACCTCAACAGAGGAGCACTTTAATAATCAAGTGGATAAGATGACCTGTTCTATAGATGTCGGTCAGCCTCTTCTTCTAGCCACTCCGTCATTGCCCAAAAAAGTAATAAACAAAATAACTATGATGGCAGGTCATGAAGATTATGCGTGGGCTCAGCAACATGGACTTCTACTTGTTAAGGCCAACCTGGATATGGCCACTGCTGAGTGCTCAATTGGCCAGCAGTGGTGATCAACATTGAGTCCCCATATGACACCACTGCATGGGGTGATCAGCCAGCTACCTGGTGGCAGGTGGATTATACTAGACCAGTTGAATCATGGAAGAAGTAATATTTTGTCCTTATGAAAATAGACACTTACTCTGGATGTGAATTTGCCTTTTCTGCATGTAATACTTCTGCTAAAATTATTATCTTCAGACTTATAGAATGTCTAATCCATCATTGTGGTATTCCACACAACATTGTTTCTGATTAAGAAACTCATTTCACAGGACAAGCAGTGGGGCATGGGCCCATGTTCATGGAATTTACTGAACTTACCATGTTTCTCATAATCCTGAGGCTGCTGGCTTGACACAACAGTGAAATGGACTTTTCAAGACTAAGATATAGTGCCAGCTAGATCACAATAGCTTTTAGGGCTGCGTAAAGGTTTTACAGAAGTCTGTATACACTCTGAATCAGCATCCAATATGTGGTGCTGTTTTTCTGACAGCCAGGATTCATCGGTCCAGGGATCCAGGGTGAAAATGGCAGTGGCACTACTCACTATTACCCTTAGTGACAAAATAGCAAAATTTTGCTTCCTGTTTTTATGACTTCATGCTTCTCTTGCCTAGAGCTCTTAGTTTTAGAAGGAGGAATGCTTCTACCAGGAGACAAAACAATGATAGATTTCATTGAAATGGAAGTTAAGACTGCCACGAGGCCACTTTAGGCCCTTTATTTCTCTAAGTCAACAGGCGAAGAAGGAAGTTATGGTATTGGCTGGGGTTGATCTGGACTACCAAGAGAAAATTAGATGACTATGCTACAATAGGGAAAGTAAGTATGTTTGAAACACAGAAGATTCTTTAGGATGTCTTTGAATATTTCCATTCCTGTGATTAAGTTCAATGGAAAACTGCAGCAACCTAATTCAGGCAGGACTGCAAATGGCCCAGAGATTTCAGGAATGAGGGTTTCGGTAAACACCAATGATCACCTAAGATGCTTGCTGGAGGCAAAGGGAATGTAGAATGGACGGTAGAGGAAGTTATAAATATCAGCTATGACCATGTGACCAGTTACAGAAACAAGAATTGTAATTGTCATAGGATTTCATTCTTTTGTTATGCCTCAATTTGTGTGTATATATAAATATATTAATAAATATTTTTCATCTTTTATCTCATCTTGTAACATAAAATATATTGACTTTATATCAGTATTTAAGTATTGTTAATATTACATCACAATATTTACGTTACAGAATATTACTCAAGGACTTTTCCTTCTCTTCTGGATAAGGGTTTGGTATGTTTTCAACTGTACATAGGATAGTTTTAGCAAGTTGGGTGGAATTATAACCATATAACTGTATTACCTTTATTTGAATTAAGTATGATTTAAATAGATGTGTATGGGTGCCACATTGACAAAGGGTGGACTTGTAATGATTAATTTAATTTGTCAACTTGACTGTAAGGGAATGGCTAGATGACTGGCAAGACATTATTTCTAGGTGTGTCTGTTAGGGTATTCAAATCAGTAGATTGAGTAAGATTGCCCTCACCAATGTGAGTGGCCATCATTTAATCTGTTGAGAGCCAGAATACAACAAAAAGGCACAGAAAGGAATGTTCTCTCTGTTTGAGCTGGGACATCCATCTTTTCCTGCTCTTGAACGTTAGTGCCCCTAGTTCTTAGACCTTCAGACTTGAACCAGGACTTAAACCATGAGTTCCTCTGGTTCTCAGGCCTTTGGACATGCATGGAATTACACTGCTAGCTTTTCAGGTTCTCCAGCTTACACATGGTGAATGGTGGTACTTCTCAGCCTCCACAATTGAGTCAACTCTCATAACAAATCTTGTTTATATAGATATAGACACAGAAATCTCATTAGTTCTGCTGCTCTGTAGAACTCTAAAACAGTTAAATTAAAAATAATCTGCATTTTCTGTCTCTATATGTGACTTTCTGTCTTTCATACAAATACATCCCACCTCCTCCCCACAGACACACACATATACACACACGGTTTTTATTACGACACTTCAACTTGTGGTCTTATGCTCTTTGTCCTGGAAAAGTAATTTTTATTTCAATTTCAATGCATAAAAATAATTGCTTTGGAGGAAGCATCCAAACATATCCCTATTTCCTTGAATTACAAGAAGCATTTGGGACTAAACTATCCAGCAGAGGGGCATCATATTGTGAAATGATTCATGTGCTATAAACATTAAATATTTGAAGACCTTTATTTAGTACCAGTATATGGTATTGTGCCAAGCTCTATACCATGATAAGCACATGGACACAATGTCTTCCTTCTGAGAGATAAATTTTCCTTCCTTATATTATTTTAATCACCTAAATTTTCATTGATGGAAAAAATGCATGCACAGAGATAAAATTGAGACCTATACATATTACTGAATGCTTGCCAAGAAAGTATTGTCATCAAACCACTGAAATCATTGCTAATTTGCTGAACAGTTCATGCTTTGCAGCCATAATGTGAAAATTGCACTCTCTCACTTACACGTAAATAAAAGGGAAATAACCACAAAACTAAGAACCCCTGTGGGTTGTGATGTTAGCAAAAGTGCTGACAAAACCAAATGCTTCATAGATTTTTCTTTGACTTTAAAATCAAGTACAATAAAAGACTGTTATTTTACATTTTGGAAAAGAGTTAGATAAATGATGTAACATTTTTACTGACCTTAAGTGAAAGGTGCAGGTAGCGGAAATTCTAAACTTCTTTGTTTCTCATGTAAATAAGAAATTACAATAAAAACATCAAATGTTGGAGCTGGAAAGTGCATCAGAGGTCATCTTAGTCCACCCGTACCTAATTGTTAGTTCCAGAATGGATTCATAAACATCACCCAGGTGTTTTGTCAAAGGTAGCCAAGCCCCAAAGCTCCATATTATGGCACACTGAATCATTTAGTTTATGGTAGAACCCAATAATCTGTATTTTAAAATAAGATGCTCAAGATAATCCTGTGATATAGGTTTGACAAATGCTGACTTATACTGAGATATAATCACTTGTGGCAGATAAACTGTCCTGCAAAGAACCAGTGGGAAATTTATATATATATATATATACACACACATATATATATACACACACACATATATATACATACATATATATTTATATATAAATATATACTTTTATAGATTTTATTTTAAAATAAAATAAAGTTAATGTTATTATCCTCTACTTGATCTTTCCAGCAAAAATTGACCCCTTTTAGATGGAAGACCATATCATTCTGATCATCTACAAAGTTTAATACACAAAGTCTAACATTTAACAAAAACATTTATTTTATAGATTTTATTTTATTTATTTTATAGATTTTATTTTAAATAAAATCTATAAAATAAATATAAAACAAAATAAAATCTATAAATTTAAAAAAAATCTATAAAACAAGTAAAATAAAATAAAATCTATAAAAATATACAGATTAGATAGATAGATAGATCAACAGAACGATAGATAGATAGATAATCTGCATCTGAAAGCCACTGAGGCAACCAGCACTTGCAAAGATGAAGTTCTAGAGAAAGAAGAGCAACATAGAAGTGAGATAACATTCTGAAACTATATAATTTTTCCTCCAGGTATTTGCTAGTATTGGGTACCAACTAAAAACGTTGAGATTTTGGACCTCTGCTCCCCTATCCCCCACCCAGGTAATACACCTCTACTATGATGCAACAACCAACAAAACAAAATAAAACAGCAGAGTTTTTGGTAGCTTCATTGTGCCATAGGGGAAAAAAAAGAAACAGTGAAGACTAAACAGTCCAGGATCTCACTGAAAATGCAATGAGGCTGATTTACCTCTAATAACATTTGCTAAGTTTTGAAGTTTTATAGGGCAAAGGTGAGTTAGCTAAGCAGAAAGTGTCTGGAAACGCCGTCCAGTGTATTCAGCAATCTCATGATGTGACGACAAATACTTGTTGGGTGGAGAGGGTTCCCAGTCCACCCTGGTCTCCCAGTCTCTCAACTGGAACTATCAGAGGGCTATGTTGGGACATAAGTGACTCAGAAGCAGTTGGAGTCTTACACATACTGCAACATAGCCCGAAGGCTGCTCAACCTTTGATTTAGTTAATGTTATTATCCTCTACTTGATCTTTCCAGCAAAAATTGACCCCTTTCAGATGGAAGACCATATCATTCCGATCATCTACAAATTTTAATACACAAAGTCTGACATTTAACAAAAACAGAAAAGCCATGCCAAGAAACAGGACCAGATCACCAAAATCCAAGACAAAAGAGAATGATAGAAAAAAGACCTAAAGATGATTCAGATATTGGTGATAGAAGAAAAGGACTACAAAATAACCATGATTAATATATTCAATAAGTTAAAGAGAATGGTGGAGAAGATAGGTGAAACTATAGAGAATTTCTCCAGAGAATTCAACACTGTGTAAAATAAAAATCAAATGGAAGTTATATAATCAAAAAGTGCAGCACTTGAAGTTAAAAATATCATACTTTAGCAAAAGATTTGAGAAGATTCATAAGGTGGAAGACAGATAAAAGCACAGAGAAGAAAATAAATGGAAAATTCTGGAAAGAGGATAAGAGATATATGAGGGGATAGTTAGGAATAAATGAGAAAATAGCTCATACAGTGGTTCAGGAATACTCATGTTTTGATTTTGAATGTAGTAAATACTACTATACATTCTAGTAGTCTTCAAATTCGGCATAGGTGTGCTCATGTACTATATAGATAATTCATTGATGTGCAGAAAATAAATATTAAAATTTCTACTTATTCTTAAAGCTATTATTTTAAAATATCTATTTTTATGCTTTTCATAATATACATAAAGTCATACATAGTAGTATATGAATATACATAAGTAGAAACAAAAATATTGGAGTATGGGTGCATTAGCAAACACTTTTTAAATGAACAACGCATAAGATCAATATTTTGGAAATGGTTGACTTGTTCAATATGGGAGTGGTGTCCTATATATTAAGTATTAGCATAGTAAGTTTTCCTGATATTTTCCTGAAATTATGCTTATTGAAGAAGCTTATTCGTGGGTTATCTCATTATACCAGGTGTTAAGCAACTTATACAATACATTTGACAATGGTATTTTTCATTAGCATAGAGGTGCAAGTGGGCAAAGTTTGTAGTTAGAAGTACATTTCTAATTTTCTCTTAAACCCTCTTATATATCTAAAGTCACCCTCACCATGTGGGACACTTATTTTCTCATTTTTCTGAGGATTGCCTCCCCCCACATATGTTCTACCTACTTTTGACAGGCCTTCAGAAAATGCATTTTGAAGTTCTTTTCTTTCCACTAAATCAATCAGAATTCAGTCTCTCGATTTTTGCTTTACAGCTAATTTCAAGTGTTTGCTACTTAGGATGAAAGCCTCTTGACTTTCTAATAAAACTTAGGCATAGATAATTCATATTTCATTTAGTACAGGCTTAAAATTTTTATAGTCTGTTAACTCAATGTAGTGTAAAGACATGAACCTTGAAAGCAGAATGACCCTTATCAAACATCCACTTCTCTCACTTATAAATAATGAGATATTGAAAATGTCATTCAAATTATTTGAATCTCTTGTATTCCCAACCATAAAATGGAAGTTAGGATACCTGTGGAACCATAAAGAACATATTTTTTACGTTTTCTGCACAGTAGAGCCTTCTGGAAAAATTTTACTAGGACCTGGGTTAAAGAACAAGCCCTGTAACTTAAAGGATGACTGAACAGATAACAAGAGATTTACCTCCCCAGAGGTATGTGCTTACATTTCATAACTGGTTGAGAGTCAGACCCATTGGAGGAGTTGTCAACCCTGAGACAATTGTCTTATTGGTATTTATAAGGTAAAAACCAAGAGTCCTGCCCTTCTTTTCCCAAGGAGAATTTGTTTACATTAGTGAGGTTAAGTGTTTCTTCCTCTCTCAGGAGAGGATGGGGAAAGTGTATATATAAGTTCCTGGATTCTTATTTTGGGGTTCTTGTCCATTTTGTGGAAGGACACGTCTGCCTTTTACCATATTGCACTGAGCATAAATATTTGGGGCAGAGAATCAATCTGATAATTCTATGGCTGTAAGAATAATCTGCCCTGATCCAGGGATTTTATGCTAATTTTCAGGTTAATGTAAACAAATATAGATACAATTTTATCAATATCAGCCTTACCAACTACACAAAGGAAGGTCAAATGTGATAGTTGATACAGAAGAGCTTCAAAAAGAACTTAGAAATCTCGAGAGAAAATTTTCTCCGATTTGGCTGCTGGTTTTTGTGTAGTAAAATGTTCATAATAATTAAAAGATATTCAAAACACTATGCTTTTATATTTAAAAATTTCTTGTGAAATTTTGTGCTATAATAGGTTTTTGGTGAGAAGAATTTTGAAGGGTATCAGAATACCTATTAACTATAACCTGAGAGTTTAAATGGATACCCCCGCCATTGGGGATAATTATAGCAAGTATTTCAGTTGGAACTCTTAATGTTATATTATTGTCAAAACTTTTGAAGCAATGATTATCACCTTAAAGGTGTAGACAAATTTTCTTACAAATTACAGCACCAAGAGACAATGTTAACATTAGCAGCCCAGGATGTTTCTTGCTGAGATGTTACATGGAAATAATAGTAACACAATAACACATTGAAAAATCTTCTATAAAAGAGGGATATTATATTTGTGATAACATATTTTAGATTTCAAAGCCTTTCAATTTTCTTTCAAATATTTAGTTAAAAATATTTACATCCCCTTTAAATTTGTACACAAAAATCATTTACGCAGCTTTAAAAATTCAATAGTTCAAAATAATTCACCTCATAAATAAGGCAGTAGTCATGACAATTCTTCGTATATCTGCCCTTCCAATAGAGACAATTGTAATGTTAGAGGGCACTCCAAAGATAATGCCCACCTTTCAAGGTAACGACATATATATTTATTCAACAAGGCAGCTCTCTCCAAATGTCAAAGTTTCACCCCCAAGGCATTCTCTGGACACATAGTAGAAAATATAGTTATTTAAATAAAACCTTCATTTCCTTTGGCATTATTTTTACAATCCATCTTTTACAGTGGGAGTTCCCAATAATTTGATAGTGCTGGGTCTATAATAAAGGAAAAGCAAAGCCTATGCCTTTATTTTTTTTTTACCATTTTTCCCGTCTTTAATTTTTCTGTCACTCTACAGATAGTCTAGTTCTCCGGTGTATTTAAAGAAAAAAGTTATTAGTATATACTACTTGGCAGATGTTGCTTATGCAAATATATACATGTTGATATATATAGACACAATCATATGCATATATCATATATACATATATAATTTTTTATTGAGTGCTCTGTGCCACAGTCTGTACTAAGCATTCTATATGCATTAGCTAATTATCATGATAGATTTAGATGATAGGTATTATTGCTGTCTCATTTTACAGATGAGGATTTTGAGACTCGAAGATGTTACATTATTTTCCCAGAGTTAGTAAATGTGGAGCCAATATTTGGACTAGGTCTGTTTAAGATTCAAATTATGGAAAACGATGTAAATGTATCTAAAATGATAGAGAAAAATCATTTCTGTTTTAAGTTATGGTAGCCAGAGAAGTGTATTTAAAATATATTGTGAAAATTGACTAAAATAGTTTCTTATTCTCTGGTTTTAATTGAGAGACAATGTTGAATAGTAGGAAAAACACTGTATTCAGACACAGAGAAAAGTGAGTCACTAAATTGTGTGGCATTGGGCAAGTTATTTGACTCTCTACGCAGAAGTAATGTAAATAATCTTTAAAGAGTACTTTGCACAAAATCTTTGTGCCATAGTTTTGAACAATTTTTGGTAGATTGCAAAACTTTTCAGCTCTCCTCATAAAGATATGGATATCAGACACGTCTGGTACTTGGCCTGTCCTTTTGACTTTCTTTGCTAAATAGAACATGGCAGAAACAATGTTAAGCCATTTCTGATCCTAGGCCTTAAGCAATCTTATATATACCTTAATTCTTACTCTTGAAATCCCACCAGGTCTGTCTGCTGGATAATGAGAAACACATAGCCTAGTTACCCGTATTGTACCCTCATTGCCTAAGCTGACAGCCAACTAACCCCCAAAAGCAGAGCTGCCTGCTTGACTGACAGCTGATTGCATACACATGATTGAACCCAGCAGAATCAGAACTGCTCAGCTGAGCCCAGTACAAATTGCTAACATACGGAATCATAAATTAAACTAATGGTTGTTCGTTTAAGCCACTAAATTTTGCAATGGTTTCATCTAATATAAGCCAACTGGTACAGTATTTCCATCATTCTCTTTATTAATCAAGCAAGCCAAGTCCTTACTGAACATTTAAATGTGAAATGCTATGCCATTAGTTAGGAGTGAGAAGATACAAAAAAAAAAAAAAAAAAAAAAAAAAAGAAGTATAGGGCATGTTCCCTGTTCTCAAAGAGCTGAGTTGAGTCTTGCAGGTAAGATAAGAGTGACAAATATGGAATAATGATATACAGAGCAAAAGAATAAAATCAGAGCTCCTGTGTGAAAACAGATTATTAAGGAGGCAATATCACCTTTCCAGGATACTCAATCTCTACTTAGTGGAAGTACCTGTTGACAATTGTCATCATTGTCACACTGCTTCCATGGCAATAAATGAAGAGAGCTAAATTTGTGCCAGCTGATTTGAGAAAAAAAAAAAAAAAAACTGGAGAGAGTGAATGAAATCCTTCTTTGTTGCCAATGAAAAGCTCCCCATTTGGGTTGACTTTAGACTTGACTACCGAAAGGAGTAAGTGAATTACACAGATGAGCTGGGAAAAAGGAAGGTAGTGGATTAGGGGAACCATTTCCATCAGTGAGCAGGTGGTGATCTTTTAACTACACATACGTTGACAAGCTGCTGTCAATAGTCACTAATGTGAAAACACTGATGTCTGCAATAGCCATACTGGAGAGGCAAATGAGTATTGGAGTCAGCCTGATCCAGGTCCGAATGAAAATTCTCTCATTTTCTTACCGTGTGACTTTAGAGATACTAAATAACCTATATACAGTTCAGAATCTTCATCTGTAAAAAGATTATAATGATGGCAGGAACCTCATGGGTTTGTTGTGAAGATACAGAGATATGCACACGCGCGCACACACACACACACACACACACACATATATATCATCTAGCTTAATCACTGGTATATTGTAGATGATGACTGAATACAATAAAATTTATATATGTCTACTATTGTTGTTTTTTCCCTAAATTTATGCAAGATAAAATCATTGACACGGAAGACGCACACATAAGATTTTGATCAATTTACCCCTAGAAAAATGAATTCAAAATTGCCTTTTCACTCACTGGAAAAACCCAGGTTGATCTCAATTGTATTTAAGTATTTGGAATGTTTAAAATATTACAACTCCGTTCCCTTGCTGCTTTTCCTTTTTTTACATGAAGATGATACACCTTTGTCATTGTCTGAAATGCAAAGCATATACAAATAGAAGAAAATTTACCGTGGTCAATTGTGCATTTAGTATGTGGGCTGAGGAAGGGCTTCTAAAGCATAATGGGAATCTTTCAATTGGCTCCCTATTATGTAAACAGTAAGTGGTGTTAACTAATGGGCATGTCTGTGATTTACAAGTCTCTAGGCAGCACCGCCCCATTGTCAGTTTCTCTTCTCTATGAAATACTGGCTAAGAGCAGGATAATGAGTCCCTCGCTTGCCTCACACACTCGATCTCTCTTACAAAGAAAACTACAAGAAGCTGCTCAGTTTTGATTATATTCTCTTTAATGGATCTGTCCATTTCTTTTTTCCCCCCTTTTGCTTTCTTGTTTTCTGGAAATGATTTTCCTTTCTAAAGCACGTTATCTCTGGCTATGTTTTTATTTAAGCTGCAGTCACAGTTCTTTGACTAGAGTTCTTTCTGCTCTCAAATGTAAAGGAGACAGGATTTACAGCTCATCTACTCAATTGAACTGAGGAGTGTTTTGTTGGTTGTGGGTGATTGTTAAATGGAAACAAATTTCAGAAACACTGAAATATTGATTGACAGAATTTTCTTATTCATGCCTCATTTCTCAAATGCTGGCAGCTTTCTCTCTGCTGCATGTGTTGCAACTCCCTGATATCCCTCCATTGCACAGGTTCTTTAGTCAATTTCATATGAAGACATTTTTGAGAAGGTAGGAGATAGAAAGGGTTAATGCGCAAACTTTATTACATTCCTCATTCTTTCTTGTGCTTCCCTTATACATCCTTGATTTGTATCCTGGGAAATGCACAATGGATAAAATGGAAATGATTCCCTCTAAAAATCCTGACAGACTGATGTGAATTTATGTGTATGTTCTTAAATGACTTATACTAATGAAGTCAGGATGTCTCAGAGCTCTTTACATTCTATCTGTGTCCCCTTCACTCTTCTCCCCTCTTTCACCCTGGCCCTAATTTTCCTGATTACATACAATCAACCTTTCAATCCTTTTACCCCTCCCCATCCCAGGCTTCATTGATGGTAATAGGAACAAAAAGTAGACACAGAAGAAAAAATGGAAAAGACGCATGTCTGGCTGTATTCTTAAAAAAAAATAGACATTTAGAGATCACTCATTGTTTGCTATTATTTCTAGTTCCCCAGATAAGAATTATCAAGCAGTGGCTATATAAAAAACTTAAAGCATGGAGCTAAAATTGCTAATTAGACACTCTTTGAGGTTTTGGAGGATTATATCAATTAATAATAACAGTAAACATTTCTGGGGCACTTAATATTACTAAGAACATTATGTGTGCATTGTCTCAATTATTTCTCATAACGACTTGATGAGAAAAGTACTAACATTATTCCCATTTTATAAATTAGGAAACGGGCTAAGAATGTCTGTATGAATTGCCTAAAACAAGACAGATAATAAGTAAAACAGTTGTGAGTTAAGCTCATTTCTAATTGACTACAGTGAAAGCTCACAGTAATGTGGACTGTGCCTAAAATAAGTATACTTAGATTCAAACACTACTTTTTAAGCTTTATAATACACTAGGAAGAATGCTAGGCTATTTAATTCAAAAAACCCTGCTAATGTGAACATTATTTCCCCCACTTTAATGTATTTAAAAATTAATAAAGGAAAGCTAATGAAGAAAGTGAGTAGTGAAGCCAGAATTTAAAATCTAGGTTTTCCAGTCTTTCTACAGAGTGTCAGTGAAGGGTATAGATACTAGCACATCACTTTATGGGATTGCCTATGCTACCTTACAACAGCATTTCTAGATCTAGGTATTTATAGAATCTCTATACCAGAGTTTTCCAGACAAACAAAACCAATAGGATATGCATTTGAGAGAGAGACAGAGAGAGAGAGAGAGAGAGGTTATAGGCATTGTCTCATATAAGTATGGAGAATGAAATACTATAAGATCTGCAGTTGGCAAGCTGAAGACCCAAGCAGGAGAACGAAGCCAATGATATAGCTCAGTCTGCCTAAAGTCCTGAGAAGCAGGAGAGCTGGTGGTATACATTTCAGACTGAGTCTGAGTTCAAACACAGGAAAAGACTGATTTCCCAGGCCAGAGACAGGCAGAGAGAGCAAATTTTTCCTTACCTCACCTTTTTTCTCTATTTAGGCCTTCAGTAGATTGGATGAGGCCCACACACAGTGAGAAGTACAATCAGATTTACTCAGTCTATGAATTCTACTATTAATCTCACATAGGAACACTCTCACAGACACATGTAGAATAATGTTTAACCAAATATTAAGTACCTTGTGGCCCAGTCAAGTTGTCTCATAAAATTAACCATCACAATGTCCTTCCTGGAAAAAATAAAAACAAAGAAAAAAATATAAATGAAAATGCTTTTTGAGACCAGGGTAAAAAGTATAAAAGATCTGATAATAGAGAAAAATGCAAGCATATATGGTGGCAATGTTCTTTCAATTCAAAACTGCTCGCAAATCATTTTTTACCTTTTCATCCACATCAAAATCTGTCAGGGTATGCAAAGATTTTTAAAGATAATCTAGTCCAACTACCTACCCAGTTCATGAATTTCTTCCTTAGCATCCTTCTCTTTAAATATGCCCAGTGACTATAAACTCATTGTTACTGAAAGTAGTCCATTTCCCTTTCACAAAACATCATGCTAGAAAATTCATTCTTATATTAAGCAATGTCTCTTACATTATAAAAAATAAAAGCAAAATGAGATCTTAACCATCAAGGTAAATGTTCTCATTTTACATCTGTAAAATGAACCACTCTGATAGGAATTTTATCAGCACTAGCCAGAGAACCCAGTTTCTCTCACTCTTATTCTAGCGCATTTTCCATTATAATACATGTCCACTCTCTGGTAGGAAAAAAAACACATAAATTGTTTTTCCTCTGCTCTCATATCACAACAATCAGCACAGAACACTTCTGTGGCCAAAGGTGTGGTTGGGGAATTTTTTTCACACACCAAGCAGCAGACACCAGCTGAATGAGAGTGTCCTCTTACTTAATTCAATTCTGACACTATCTACCTGGTGATAGTCTCAGATCCTACAGGTTGAGAACTCAGTCCCATAAGACTATTCTCTCCTCAGATGCCAGGGGCGAGTCTAGGCCTCCAGAACTTCTGACTGAACAGTTTCAAGTTGGGGTTCTCACAACTCCCTATTTGGTTTCAACTAATTTGATAGCGTAACTCACAGAACTCAGGAAAACATATTCATTGGTTTACTGCAAAGAATACAGATGAAGAGTTGCATAGGGCAAGGTATGGAGAAAAGGTCACAGAGCTTCCATTTCTTCTCTGTGTGGACACCTTTCCCAGAACCTCCATGGGTTCAGCTGTCTGTAAGCTCTCCAAACCCTGTCCTCTCGGATTTTTACAAAGGATGATTGATTAAACCATTTGTCACTGATGATCAACTTTACCTTCAGCTCCTCTCCCCTCCCCACAGGTCAGGGGATGGGGCTGAAAGTCCCAACCCTCTAATCGTAGCTTGGTCTTTCAAGTGACCAGCCTCCATTCTGAAGCTACCTAGAGGCTGCCAGCCACTTGTCAACTCATTGGCATACAAAATGACACAACCTTGAAAATTCAAAGGATTTTAGCAGTTGTATGCCATCAAATGGGCTTGTAGACCAAATATGTATTTCACAGTATCACACACCCATTAGGCTCAGATATGGAAGCCTTCTACTTGAAAGTCCTTCTGAAATTTGAAAGCAATATTTAGGTTCCCCACCTTTTCCCCACCCTTTTTCTAGGCTTTCCCAGGGTAACACTTCCAGTTTTGTTCATGTGGCATGATTGTTGAAGATGCACTCTCTCTCTCTCTCTCTCTCTCTCCACCAATCTCCCAGCTTTGGTTTCCCCGTGCATGCCTCTTTAAAGTACGGTACTTATAAATTAATACACTATTTCAGTGCAGTGTAGTGTATGATATGAGTAGGCCTGTCACCTCATCTGAACGCAGCCTGAGATTACACTGACTGTTTTTGTGGCAGTCACATGTGCTGCTTTTAAACACGTTTTGTTTTTCCTTTAGCTAGTTTACTGATCTAATTGTAAGACATTACACTTATTTCTGCCATATATCACATCAGACTCCCAACATGTTGATATCCCTTAATTTCATGTCTATCACCCAACAGGTAAGTTTGCTTTACTACTTTCCTCCTCTTTTCCCTAAAGAGAATATTATCGATTTTGTAATTCTAGTAAGTAATGAAATATGTGCTTACTAACATCAACATCAGGAGTACCACCTATATTATTACATATTCAACATTCCCACTCCAAGTTTGAAATATACTTCCCTGATCTCTTTTAAGGAATTATTGAATCAGTCAAGTTGTGCTAACTCTGAAATGGGGGCTGACTGAAAGCTTTCATGATGATTTAGTGGTCAATTTAACACTTACAAATTCAATATTTATTGTGAGGCTTTCACACATCAACAGTCATACAAATATATCCAACACTCACAGGCAATAGCTTAGGAGACCAGCGCTTTGACCAACAGGTGGTTCAGTTTTTTTTTCTGGGAGTATCAATCCACAGTGGTGGGGAAAGGGAAGGGTCACTGCTTTTTTCCCAACCAGGGCTCTGATAACTGAAGCTGTAGAAAAGGAGGCCTCAAGATTCTCACTGGCAGAGATTCTGGAGATGTTTCACCATGGGCAATCGTTTTGTGGTTTATACGGCCCTCTGCAGAAGTGTTCATGGCTATTATCTTCACTTGACTTTTGGCTTCACTTTCTTGTCTGGTTTCAGGTGTGCCTGGCCACAGTAGGTGTCATCTTAGCACCTAAGTTTACTATGCATATGCTTAACCTCAGAGGGGTCAGCAATTTCACTGTAAGCTGAGTCACTTGTCATAAGTGACTCCATTTAGAGACATTTAGGATTATGAAACATTATTATATATCAGGCATTTAGGGAGATTCTTCCGTCTACCGCTCCTGATTGACTACTCAAAGGGTGCCTGGGACAAGAACAATTAAATAATGACTGAAGAGATTTCCAATGTGGAACACATATGATCTAAAGTGCTTTGTTGAAATAGAATAAATTTCAAAGAAAAGTTTTTCAAGATCTGTAGCTTACCGGTTTGAATGTCTCCTTGGAGAACAAATGGAGTACTATCGTAAAAATACTCTTGGTACATGAATGTGGGAACTTCTTTAGCAAGTATAAATTATGGTTTCACTGAGACTGCCATGGCAGAGAAAATAAGATACAAACAAATTAAGACCATACAAGTTTAAAGAAGATGGTTCTCATCCAGGGATTCTACCTATAAAGTCCTTTCTATATAGACTACCAGGCACTATTTTTAAGCTTAGCCATCAGGAAACTCTTAAAACTTGTCTGGATAATATGTAGATAAAGGTAAATAAAAATAACTTTTATAAACACTGCAGAACTGCTATAAAAGAAAGTAAGCCTCAGAGGTTAAACAGAAAGTAAAAGCAGGAATCCCAAGCAGAAGAGGAAACCAAAGCTAGATTTGGCTCGGTTCTCGTCGTTGTGGTTGGTATTTTTGTTTTGCTAATACTGAGGAAGATTTTAGCTTAGTCCACAGCAGCTGTATAAATTCAGGGACATAAAATGAAGTATAAGACCTGCTCAAGATTTGATGTCTAATAAGAGCTCTCTCACATAAAGCTGGAGCCTTAAAGTTTACAACCAGTAAAAGTGTAAAAGAGAAACCCGTTATACGGAATGGGTTAGAAAGGAAATTGTCTACCTCAAACCTGGTATTAGGTAAGTGAAGACAAAATATCCCTTGAAGGAATTCAAATCCGCCAAGAATCCATAATGGTAGATGAAGTCCAAATTCAACTAGCTGTATAATACAAAAGTCCTCAAGCAGACAATTTAATTGAATAGGCTGTTGTGTTGGCAGTCTCCACAAGTGAGTGACAAAGGCAAAAATTCTTAGGGAATAAAGGAAGTCCACCACATAGTTATATTAAAGTAATCAGTACACTCTTCAAAAATCATAAATCACATCACGAGGTAGAACTAATAGGAAAGGTAAAATAGACCACAGAGTCAAACCTATAATACTGGATTTATCTAATACTCGAAAACAAATAAAAATAAATATACTACATGTATATAAAGAAACAAAAGGAGAGATTTGAAAATAGGAGTGAGAAAAAGGAGAGATTATAGTGTTGAAGCATATTTTTAAAACTGTAAGTAAAATTTCTGTAAATTAAAAATAAAACAATTGAAATAATAAAATGTAAACTTTTGGGTTTAAAAAGCATATTTAAAAGTATATATGTATACAGTCATATTAAATGTAGATGATGTGAGAATTATTGACCTAGAATATAAGTCTTAAAAAGTTATCTAGAATTATGTTGTATCACCTCAGAGAGAAAAGAGTTAAAATCATATCAAGTAGGTTTCCTAACTTAATAGAATAAAACAAGAAATAACTGCAAAATATTTGGAAAATGCACAAATATTTTAAAATTAAATAACAAGAGTCAGATGGAAAATTTGAAAGAAAATTAGAAAATATTTTGAACTGGATTAAACAAAATGCAATGTATCAAAGCTTGTGAGAGGCAGTTCAAGCAGTATTTTGTACTTGTGCAGTTCAAGCAGTATTGAGTATTATCCCTTATCTTCTGTTCGGAGAATTTCTCATTGATGAGAGCACATTACCTCAATTGTATGCAAAGAGGCTGGATGATGTAGTCCTTGTCTGGAGATTCCTCTCTCAGCACCAACTTCACATTGTAGAAGTAGAGGCTCACATTTTTGGAGAAAATCTAACCCCTGACAAATATTCTCAAGTCTTTCTTGATATACAGTTTAAAAAAATTTTGTGTATACTGTTAAATGTCTACATTAGAATAGAAAGTAAGTCTTAAATCAACCCTCAAAGTTTCCACCTTAAGAAACTAGAATAAGAGAAAATGAAACCCTCCAAAAAAACAAAATGAAGTAAACAATAAAGAAAAGAGCAGTGACAAAGAAAATAAAAATATAAGAAATAATAGAAAAAGTTAATGAAGCAAAAAATCCTGGCTATTTTAAAAAGATCGATAAAATTGATTAATAATGCTTCAAACCAGAATGACCAAAAGAAAAGGAGAAAAGATAGAAACTACCAATAGTAGAAATAAAAGAGAAAAGATCAATAATCTCCCTACAGACATTCAAGACACGTTATGATGAGTCTGTGTCCAAAAACTTGACATCTTAGATGAAATAAGATAATTCTTTGAAAGACACAAAACACCAAAGCTTAACTAGAAGTATTAAATCCTGAAAATTCTTCTATGCATGAAGGTAATTGAATTTGTAGTTAAAACTTTACAAAAAAAAAAAAGCAATCCAAGCTAGGAAATTTTCTCTGGTGAATTTAACAAACATTTGAGGAAAAGATCATGCAAATTTTATATCTTTTGCAGAAGATAAAAAAAGTGGTAACATTTCCCAACTGATTAAGCATTACCTGAATATCAAAACTAGGGTCAGACATAGTAAGAAAACAAAATACAGAGCCATCTATCTCATATAGACACAAATATCCTCAACAATTAATAAATTAAAAGTAGCAGTATATAAAACAGATAATACATCACAAACAAATGGGATTTATTCCAGAAATGCAAGGTGGGTTTAATATTTAATGGTTAATCAATGATTCTATTATATTAACTGTCTTTAGAAGAAAATCAAATGATTATATTGATACACTAAACAAAATGATTTGAAAAAATAAAATTCAAACCTATGTATAATGAAACTCTCAGGAAAAGTAGGAACTTACATAGTTTTTTAAAGACAATTGTAAAAGAACTACAATTTAGTGGAAATGGAACATATTACCTTAAGAGCCAGAAATAATTCAGGGATGTCTGTTCTCACAAGTATTCAAGAGCATATTAGAGATACCAGCCAGATTAGATTAATAGACTTAATCTACTAAACTAATTAAATGATTCAGTAGATTAATAGAATTTTTGTAATTTAATAGGATTTTCTAAGTAGGCCTACATACTGAATCAAGTAAGGTCATAGGATAAAAGCTCGGTATACAAGAATTAACTCTATTTTTATATATTAGCATTGAATAATTGAAAATTAAAATTTAATAAACAGCACAATTTAAAATAGCACTGGAATGTAAATACTCAGGTATAAATCTACCAAAATATTGTGCAGCATCTTTATGATGGAAGCTAAAACAGACCGATGAAAGAAATTAGTAAAAACTCAACTAAATGGAAAGATATAGTATCATATTCATGAATAGAAACTCAATATTGCTAAGATGTTAATTACCCCAAAATTGGTCTGTAGTAAAATTATATAGGAAAATATGATTTATGTAGATATGGTATTATAGAAACTGGATAAAGGATGTATTATTCAATTAATGATTCTGGGAAAATGGATATCCATGTGGAGAAAGTAAAATTATATCTTTTTCCCACAATATAAAAAAAAAAAATCAATGTGGCCAGGTGCAGTGGCTCACGCCTCGAATTTCAGCATTTTGGGAGGCTGAGGCAGGCGGATCACTTGAGGTCAGGAGTTCGTGACCAGCCTGGCCAACATGGTGAAAACCCATCTCTACAAAAAAATACAAAAATTAGCCAGGCATGGTGGCGGGTGCCTGTAATCCCAGTTACTCAGGAGGCTGAGGCAGGAGAATCAGTTGAACCTGGGAGGTGAAGGTTGCAATGAGCTGAGATAGTGCCACTGCACTCCAGCCTGGGTGACAAGAGCAAAACTCTGTCTAAAAAAAAAAAAATTAAATTAAAAAAAATCAATGTGAAAGCCAAAAATATAAATGCTTTTCAAACTTTAGTGTGTGTCAGAATTACCTAGAGACCTTGTTAAAGCAGATTTTTAGGCCTTTTATAGGGAAATTCTCTTTGACTAGGTTTGAGGTGGAACTGAAGTATTTGCATTTTTTTTGTTTTTATTGCATTTTAGGATTTGGGGTACATGTGAATAACATGCAAGATTGTTGCATAGGTACACACATGGCAGTGTGATTTGCTGCCTTCCTCCCCATCACCTATATCTGGCATTTCTCCCCATGCTATCTCTCCCCA
>CAUYLG010047228.1:0-31580 GCA_963573385.1 Cacajao melanocephalus | reverse complement strand
GTTATGTGTGAATTTGATCCTGTTATAACGCTAGCTGGTTATTTTGCTTGTTGATGTGGTGTCTTCATATTGTCAGTGGTCTTTACAATTTGGTGTGTTTTTGCAGTGGCTGGTACTGGTTTTTCCTTTCTATGTTAGGTGCTTCCTTCAGCAGCTCTTGTAAGGCAGGCCTGGTGGTGACAAAAATCTCTCAGCCTTTGCTTGTCTGTAAAGAATTTTATTTCTCCTTCACTTAAGAAGCTTAGTTTGGCTGGATATGAAATTCTGGGTTGAAAATTATTTCCTTTAAGAACATTGAATATTGGCCCCTACTCTCTTCTGGGTTTCTGCAGAGAGATCTGCTGTTAGTCTGATGGGCTTCCCTTTGTGGGTAATCTGACCTTTCTCTCTGGCTGCCCTTAACATTTTTCCCTTCATTTCAACCTTGGTGAGTCTAACAATTATGTGTCTTGGGGTTGCTCTCCTCAAGGAGTATCTTTGTGGTGTTCTCTGCATTTCCTGAAATTGAATGTTGGCCTGTCTTGCTAGATTGGGAAATTTCACCTGGATAATATCCTGGCGAGTGTTTTCCAACTTGGTTCCATTCTCCCCATCACTTTCAGGTACACCAATCAAATATAGGTTTGGTCTTTTCACATAGTCCCATACTTCTTGGAAGCTTTGTTCATTGTTTTAATTTTTTTCCTCTAATTTTGTCAACGCTTTAATTCATTAGGTTGATCTTCAATCTCTGATATCTTCTTTCACTTGATCCATTTGGCTACTGATACTTGCGCGTGTTTCACAAAGTTCTCGTGCTGTGTTTTTCAGCTCCATCAGGTCATTCGTGTTCTTCTCTACACTGGTTATTCTAGTTAGCAATTCCTCTAACCTTTTCTCAAGGTTCTTAGCTTCCTTGCATTGGGTTAGAATATGCTCCTTTAACTTGGAGGAGTTTGTTATTACCCACCTTCTGAAACCTACTTCTGTCATCAAACTCATTCACCATCCAGTTTTGTCCCCTTGCTGGTGAGGAGTTGTGATCTTTTGGAGAAGAGGCATTCTGATTTTTGGAACTTTCAGCCTTTTTGCGCTAGTTTTTCATCTTCCGGATTTATCTACCTTTGGTCTTTGATGTTGGTGACCTCTGGATGGGTTTTTCTGTGGACACTCTTTTTGTTGACGCTGATGCTATCTTTTCTGTTAGTTTTCCTTCTAACAGGCCCCTCTACTGCAGGTCTGCTGGTCCACTCTAGACTCTGTGGACTCAGGAGGCAGGGTGGTCAGGGACCCACTTGAGGAAGCAGTCTGTCCCTTAGCAGAGCTTGAGCACTATACTGGGAGATCCACTGCTCTCTTCAGAGCTGGCAGGCAGGAACATTTAAGTCTGCTGAAGCTGCACCCACAGCCCCCAGGTGCTCTGTCCCAGGGAGATGAGAGTTTTATCTATAAGCCCCTCACTGGGGCTGCTGGCTTGCTTTCAGAGATGCCCTGCACAGAGAGGAGGAATCTAGAGAGGCAGTCTGGCTACAGTGGCTTTGCCAAACTGCGGTGGGCTCCACCCAGTTCGAACTTCCTGGCAGCTTTGTTTACACTGTGAGGGGAAAACTGCCTACTCAAGATTCAGGAATGGCAGACGCCTCTTCTCCCACCAAACTTGAGCATCTCAGGTCGACTTCAGGCTGCTGTGCTGTCAATGAGAATTTCAAGCCAGTGGATCTTGGCTTGCTGGGTTCTGCAGTGGGTGGGATCTGCTGAACCAGACCACTTGATATCCTGGCTTCAGCCCCCTTTCCAGCAGAGTGAACAGTTCTGTTTCACTGGCATTCCAGGGTATGAAAAAAAAGTCCTGCAGCTAGCTCTGTGTATGCCCTAATGCCTGCCCAGTTTTGTGCTTGAAACCCAAGGCCTTAATGGTATAGGCACCTGAAGGAATCTTTTGGTCTGTGGGTTGTGAAGACAGTAGGAAAAGCATAGTATCTGGCCAGAATGCACCACAGTCCCACATTGCTACCCTTGGCTAAGGGAGGGACCCCTTGCACTTCCTGGGTGAGGCAACATCCCACCCTGCTTCTGCTCACCCTCCGTGGGCTGCACGCACTATCAAACCAGTTCCAGTGAGATGAGCCAGGTACCTCAGTTGGAAATGCAGAAATCACCTACCTTCTGCGTTGATGTCGCTGGGAGCTACAGACTGGAGCTGTACCTATTTGGGCATCTTGCAAGCCACCCAATAAATGCAATTCTTAATTTTGTTCAGATCTCATCAGGATACCCCCAACATTCTATTAAACTCTTTATCTTTCCTTTACAAAAGGGCTGTGGGATTTCTCTCCTCCAGGTCAACACAAACCCTCACAGTAGGAGAATTTATTAAAAAGAAATGTAGAATCTCAAGAAAAAAAATGCAGATGAACAGACAAGCAGGGCCCAGGGAAAGCACCTCATGATGAAAGCTTTCGAGAACACTTCTGCTTTGAAACAAACAAAGCAACAAAGAACTACCTAACAGTGGTGTCAATGAGTGTGCCCATCTTCAATTCCACCAGTGACATCACGGGAACTGACATGCACGTCCTGGCAGCGCTTGTCTGGCTGTGAGCTGGGAGACCCCTCGATGGGCCTGGGCCAGAATGGCTTCTGTGTGGCATCGTGCGGATCATTAATTCCATGCACCATTCCCCTTTAGAGACTAGGGGAACACTTACTACCTCACTCAGATGTTACAGACTTACAGTTTGTAAGACTGACAAAGGAACATACCTAAGACACTCTCACAAACTGTCATTTCTTACTCATAGAATAACAATGATGGGGAAATACCACACAATGAATTTGTCAGTCCAATAGACTAGCTTGATTAAATATAAAATAATCACACTTTAAAGTGGTTTTAAAAATATTATTTAAATAAACAATCCAAGAGTGAACCCTTAAGTAACCTGGCCTCAGTGGTGGTGGTGGGGAGCCAGGCCCATGGTTACACCACACATACCCTCGGCTGGGATGTGGGGCAGGATGCTGGAAACCTCTGCCTTCCACTCAACTTTGCTATGAACCTAACACCTCTCTCAAAAAAATATTTTTAAACTATATAAACATACTATTTAAATGTACACATGGCCACATTTTAAAATGTAGCAATCTTATGCAAAACTTAAAGAGAAACCACCGGTGGCACCTCTGGCTGAACCCCCTGCTCCCACACCCGCCAGCAGATGCTCCAGAGCTTCCCCACTTGCCTGTCAGGGCAGAGCTGCTGTTTGGTGACAGGACCCAGATCGCTCTGGAGGAGGTCCCAGATGTAGACACTGGATGTGTCGTCCTGCACCAGGAACACAGCAGGCCTGGTCGGGGACCACTGCAGGCTGGTGACCGCATGGCCGTCTGTGCTGCTGTCCCACTGCAGGAGGGGAAATGTGGAACTCAGCTGGTGCAGCCTGATGCTTCCATCCGAACAGCCGGCCTGTGACCAGGAAGGATGAACACTGCTGAGCATGGCCTTGTCCTTTCTTTTTTTCGAGATAAGGTCTCGCTCTGTCACCCAGCCTGGAGTGCATGGGGCAATCACAGCTCACTGCAGCCTTGACCTCCCAGGCTCAATCAATCCTCCTGCCTTAGCCTCCTGAGTAGCTGGGACTACATGCATGCACCACCACACCTGGCTATTATTACTTGTAGAGATGAGGTCTCACTAGGTTGTCCAAGCTGGTCTCAAATTGCTGGCCTCAAGTGATCCTCCTACCTCGGCCTCACAAAGTGCCGAGATTACAGGTGTGAGACATCATGCCCAGCCATTTTTTTCTCTTTTTTTAACTTGATTTCAGCAGCCAGAGAAACTTTTCAAAGCATTCGCTTTCTTTAGTTTGTACTGCAAAAACACTAACTTGTTGTTTTCCAAACATAAAATTATAACATTGAATCTCTCCTCAAAAGGTACAAAGGTAAGCACTCACCTGACTGATAAACTTTGTATTTCTCTTCCAATATGGTCAATAATCAAAAGATTCAGTGAATATATAAATAGGTATTTATTTTCGACAAAGTTAAATATCAGTGACTCAAGCAGGGGCCATTAAGATTGACTCCATGAAAATATGGCACCTTTTATAATACTATATACATTTGTGTCAATAATATGGTTATATATTTCCCTTGGACTGAAATTTTCATAAACTCAAACTGGTTAAATAAAAGGCCAAATTTTTAGCTTTTAAAGAGAAGATTAATTCATTTTTACTCAATATATTTGATCTTTCCCATATTCAAAAAAAGAAAAAGAACATCAATAAGAATATGAGTAAAATTCTAAAATGAAATATAAATAGAAACAAATTTAAAAACCTATATTCTAAATAAATAACATAACCATACAGGAAGGAGGGGCAAGAACCAGGCCACACAATTTCTGAACACCTCATTCAATGGTGCAGTTTATATCCGAAACCCAGGCAGGACCCACAACACAGACTGCTCAGTGGCCTTCCTTTCCCACAGTCATTGAAGAGCTCTGTGTACTCCAGGAGTGAGCATGTGAACAGATCCAGATCAGTCATCCTAACAACACACAGGGCCAGGTTTCCCTTGTCTGAGAGGCAGGCACAGCCAGAGAGGAGGCAGGATGGAGGGACCCTGTTTGTTAACCTGGAGTTAGAGACAAGGGTGCAAACTCACAGTGTGTGATGCCTGCATATGTGGTTTATGGATAAAAGTGGGTATTCCATGTGCTTTGTCTCTTAACAGACCTACATGCGCCATCAAACACTTCTTACTGCCCAGATCTTGGTTTCTAGATACTTTTCTCCACTCATAAGAGCCACAACTCCTGGGAGAAGTAGCTGATTCAGGGCTCACAGGATGATGTCAAAAGGATAAAGAGCCAGCTCGAAGGACACCAAGTGGCCTAACCCAGAACATTTGAGCAACAAAATAAATATTAGTAGTAAATAACTGTGACCTACTAAATAAAGTAAAAAGCCACACGTCCACAACATGTAATAAAAAGACACACACATGCATAGAGAGAGAAAAGGAAAAGTCTCCCCTAATGGTAGAAAGCCAGCTAGTACATGCAGAATTAACAGCAGGTTGGAAAATCACTATTTGCCAATCATCTTAATAATCAATTCAAGAAAGATTCACCCATGGATGCCAAAACTGGTGGTGAAAACCTAAGGAGTTTTGAGACATTTACAGTGTCACCATATCTCCCCATGAGACACTTAATCAGAAAGGGTCCAGGAAACTCCACAAGGTCAGAATTTGCGTTGTGCAGGACAGCACCAACCGATGTCACTGGTCTCCCCAGAACATGCATCACCCTGAGCTACCCCGGCCAAGCACAAAAAACCTGTGTCTGATCATGACTGATGGAGGCCTCAGACACGCTCAGACTCAGGAACATTCTATAAAATAACTGGCCTGTGCCCTTCAAAAATGTCAAGGTCATGAAAGATGGAGGGACTCAGTCTTTGATGTCCAGATCAAGGGATTTTGAAGGGACAAACCAGTGAATGAGACACATGGCCTGGGACATGACTTTTCTTACCAAGGACATTATCGGAACATCCCTGTGATCTCCCTCACTCTACAGATTCAATAGCAGGTTTGTACCAGTGTGAACCTCCTGGTGACTGTGACCACAACAGTTACGTGGGGATGTTCTTGCTTTTAGGAAATGTACGCTGAACTGTTTAGGGATAGAGTATCGTGTTTGCAACTTCCCCTCAGACAGTTAAAATACCTGAACGCCCAAAGAGAAGGAAGCCCATGTTGTAGGTCTGGAGGTCCTCCATCAGAGAGGAGGAAATCCACCAGAGGGTGTGCAGGAAGCCTTTGAACTATTCATCTAATTTCTCCGTAAGCCTGAAATTGTGTCAAAATAAAAGGTTTTTTTAGAAAAAGATCCATTCAATAACCATATAAAATGATTTGTACCACCTAGGCAGGTAAGACTTTCAGAAAGTGGAGGACGGAGGTGTCAGGATACTCATGAGAGCCCTTGGCTCTGAGGTACATGAGGGCAACCCAGCACCTCCAGTGTGTGAGTGGAGGTCCTCTTGGGAGAGTGTAGAAACAGACCAGGGCAGAACCTTCCAGAGGCTGTCCCAGACATCTCCAAAGACCTGTTGCACCTCTGGACTCAGGACCAGCTCAGACCCTGAGGTCAGAATACCTAAGCCCTTTTAAAACATCATTCTTTCATGCACCTTCACAAAACAAAAGATTTACTAATAATGCATACACCTTAGTCACAGAGGCAAGGTCTGGACCATATACATTACTATCTAATAAAATTACTATCTAACATAATGGGAACCACAAATAGGAACCACATATGTAATTTAAAATTCTTATCAGCCAGGTGTGGTGATGCATGCCTATAATCCCAGCTACTCAGGAGACTGAGGCAGGAGAATCACTTGAACCCAGGAGGTGGAGGTTGCAGTGAGCTGAGACCGTGCCACTGTACTCTAGCTTAGGTGACAGAGCAAGACTCTGTCTCAAAAGCAAAAAAAAAAAAAAAATTCTGGTAGCCACATTAAAAAGTTAATAACAAAAAAATAGCAGGGTGTGGTGACATGCACCTGTAGTACCAGCTACTCAGAAGGCCAAGGCAGCAGAATTGCTTCAGCCTGGGAGATTGAAGTTGTACTGAGCTGATTGTACCACCGCACTTCCAACCCTGGCAGCAGAGCAAGACTCTCTCAAAATTAAAAAAAAAAAAAAAAAAAAAAAAAAAAAAAAGTTAAAACATTATTTCAAAATGCAATTAACAAAATAATTGTTTTTTTATTGATAAAGATATACATCAGGAATTTACCATCTTTATAAGTATATAGTTCTGTGTAATAAATACATTTATATGCTTTTCTTTTCATCCACACCAGCTTCTGGTAGCCATCATGCCACACTCTGTCTTCATGCGAGCCACTTTTTTAGCAACTGTATGTAAGTGAGAACATGTGATATGTGCCTTTCTGTGCCTTATTTCACATAGTGGCCAGTAACTTCCACCCATGTTGGTGTAAATGACAAGGTTTCATTCTTTTTTATGCCCAATATTCCATTGTGTATATTTACCACATTTCCTTTATCCATTCATCCACTGATGAGCACTTAAGTTGACTCCCTGTCTTGGCTATGGTGGATAGTATCACAATAAACATAAGAGTGCAGAAATCTCTTTGATGCATTTATTGTCCTTCTTGTGGCTACATACCCAGTAGCAGAATTCCTGTATCATATGGTGGTTCTATTTTTAGTTTTTTGAGGAACTACCATACTGTTTTTTGTAATGGCTGGACTAATTTACATTTCCACCAGCCGTGTTCAAGGGCTCCCTTCTCCACATCCTCATCAGCATGTTTCTGCCTTTATTACATGAGCCAGTTTAACTTGGGTAAGATGATACCATGTTGTGGTTTTGACTTGCATTCCTGTGATTAGTGATATTGAGCTTTTATTCATATATCTCTTGGCCACGTGTATGTCTTCTTTTGAGAAATGTCTGTTCAGATCTTTTGCCCACTTTAAAATCTGACTTTTTTTTTTGCTATTATTTTGAACTCCTTATATATTCTGGTTATTAATCCCATCAGATAAACAATCTACAAATATTTTCATTTCCTTTGCTATTCAGAAGCCTTTCAGAATGATGTAATCTCAATTGTCTACTTTTGCCTCCAGCTTTGTCCTTTTTGCTGAGGATTGCTTTGGCTATTCAGGGTCTTTATTGATTCCATATAGGGCTTTACTGAGTCCATATTAGAGCTTTTTTTGTCTATTTATGTGAAGAATTTCTTTGGTATTCCGAGAAGGATTGCACTGACTCTGTAAATTGCTTTGGGCAGCACTGTCATTTTAACAATATTAATTCTTCCAATCCATGAGCATGCAATGTCTTCCCATTTTTTGTGTCCTCTTCTATTTCTTTCATCAGAGTTTTAGTTTTCCTTGTATAGATCTTTTACATCTTTGGTTAGATTGATTCCTAGGTATTTTACATTTTGTAGCTACTGTAAAGAAGACTGCTTTCTTGATTTCTTTTTCAGATTGTTGCCATTGGCATATACACATGCTATTGACTTTTGTATACTGATTTTTTATCCTGTAACTTTACTGGATTCATGTGTCAGTTGTAACAGTTTCTCTGGTGGAGTGTAGGTTTTTCCAGGAAATGGTCACACTGTCTGCAAACAAGGTTAATCCGACTTCTTCCTTTCCAGTTCGGATGCTCTTTATTTCCTTCACTTGTACAACTGCTCTGGCCAGGACTTCCAGTACTTTATTGAATAAGAGTGGCAAAAGTGGGTACCATTGTCTTATTCTAGCCTTTGAGGAAAGGTTTACAATTCTTTTCCACTCAGTATGTTAGCCATAGGTTTGTCATAAACAGCCTTTGTTATTTTGAGGTATGTTCCTTCTATGCCCAGTTTGATGAGGGCTTTTATCAGAGGGATGCTGAATGTTATCAAATGCTTTTTCGGCATCTATTGAAATGATATGCTTTTTGTTCTTGATTCTGTTAATGTGATGTCTCATGTTTATTGATTTGCATATTTTAAACCATCCTTGCATCCCTGGAATGAATCCCATTTGATCACAGTGAATGGATCTTTTTAACATCCTGCTAAATTTGGTTTGCTAGTATTTTGTTGAGGATTTTTGCCTCTGTGCTCATCAGGGATACTGGCTTGTAGTTTTCACTTTCTGTTGTGTCCTTGTCTGGTTTTGGCATCAAGGTAATGCTGGTCTTGTAGAATGTTTCAATTTTTTTGAAGAATTTGAGAAGTATTGGCATTAATTTTTCAGTAGGGTTCACCAGTGAAGCCATCAGGTCCTGGGCTTTTCTTTGATGGGAGACTTGGTACAGCTTCAATCTAATTACTCATTATTGATTTACAGAAGTTTTCTATTTCTTCACGGTTCAACATTGGTAGGTTGCATGTGTCCAAGAACTTACCCATTTCTTCCATGTTTTCCAATTTGTTGGCTTATAGCTGCTCATAACAGTCTCTAATGATTATTTGTATTTTTTAGGGCTCAGTTGTTGTATCTCCTTTTTTGATTGATTCTTTTTGAATCTTTTTTATTATAGCCAAAAGCTCACCAATTTTGCTTCTCTTTCAAAATTCAAATTTTCATTTCATTTACCTTCTGTAATTTGTCTCAATTTTATTTCTGCTCTGAACTTTTACTATTTCTTGCCTTCTGCTAATTTTGGGTTTGGTTTGTTCTTGCTTTTCTCCTTCCTTGAGGTGTATTGTTACATTGTTTATTCTGAAATCTACTTTCTTGGATGTAGGCATTTGTTACTATAAACTTCTTAGTACTACTTTTGTCATATTCCATAGATTTTGATATGTTGCATTTCTATTTTCATTCGTTTCAATAAATTTTTTAATTTCCTTCTTAATTTCTTCATTGACCCACTGGACATTCAGGAAGATGTTTAATTTCCACGTGTTTGTGTATTTTTCAAGGTTCCTTCCATTATAGATCTCTAGTTTTATTCCATGTTAATCATAAAAGAGACTCAATATAATTTCTATTTTTCTGAATTTGTATGGATTTGTTTGGGGCCTAAGACATGGTGTATTCTGGATGATGTCCCATGTGCTAAAGAATGTATATTCTGTAAATGTTAGGCCTATTTGGTCTAGCGCAGGGGTCCCCAACCCCCGGGCCATGACCAATAACAGACCATGGCCTGTTACAAACTGGGCCACACAGCAAGAGCTGAGCAGCACCACCTGAGCTCCAGCTCCTCTCAGATCAGTGGTAACAACAGATTCTCATAGGAACATGAACCCTATTGTGAACTGTGCATGCGAGGAATCTAGGCCTCAGTGTCCTCATGAGAATCTAATACCTGATGATCTGAGGTGCAACAGTTTCATCCTGAAACCGTCCCTCAAACCCCGGTTCAGGGAAAAATTGTCTTCCACTAAAAACAGTCCCTGGTGCCAAAAAGGTTGAGGATCACTGGTCTAGTGTGCAGTTTAACTCTTGATGTGTCTTTGCCTTCTATATTTGGGAGCTCTGGTGTTGGGTGCATAGATACTTGTAACTGTTATCCTCTTGCTGAATTGACCCGTATGTCATGACATAGTAAATCAATCCATTATCATTATATATAGACCCATCTTTGTCATTTTTTAGTGTCTTTGATTTGTAGTCTAATTTATCTGATATGAGTTTAGCCACTCTTGCTCTTTTTTGGTTTCTAGTTGTATCGAATATCTTTTCCACCCCTTCACTTTTAGTGTGTGTGTGTGTGTGTGTCTTTATAGGTGAAGTGAGTTTCTTGAAGGCAGCATATAGTTTGGTCTTGTTTAATCCATTCAGCCATTCTATGCCTTTTAATTGGAGAATTGAGACCATTTACATTCAGTGATATTATGGCTGAGAACACACTCCTGCCATTTTGTTGCTTGTTTTCTGCTTAAGACTCCTCTCTTCCTTTATTCCTGTCTTCCCTCTCTCTGCTAGTATGTTGTAATTTGTTGCTTTCTATTTTGAATTAAGCTATTATAGGTTTCTGTATTGTGATTACTTACTTATTTATCTCATCTTGTGACCTAGACTGAAGTGGAGTAGCAGGATCACAGCTCACTGCAGCTTTGACCTCCCAGGCTCAACCTTCCCTGTCAGCCTCTCGAGTAGCTAGCTAGGACTACAGGTGGGCATGGGCACCACTATACCCAGCTAATTGGCTTTTTGGTTTCTTTGGGGTTTTGGGTAGAGATGAGGTCTCACTATGTTGCCAAAGCTGGTCTCGAACTCCTAGACTCAAGCAATCCTCCCACCTCAGCCTCCCAAAGAACTGGGATTATAGGCATAAACCCCCACACCTAGCCCTAAAAAACAAGTTATTTTAAAGAGATGACAACTTATCTTAGAATACAAATAAAGGAATAAAAACAAACACCATACAAAAAATTCTACACTTTAACTCCATCCCTCTCGTATTTTGACTTTTAGTTATCTCAATTTATATAATTTTAAATTATCTCTATCTTAACAAGTTGCTATAGCTATTATTTTTAATAGGTTTGTCTTTGGGGCTTCACAGTAGAGTTGTGAGTATATTGTGTACTATAAGTACAGTAATACAGTATTCTGGGTTTGTCCATGTATTTAATTATATGAATGGCTTTTATACCTTGATGCTTTTTTTTTTTTTTTTTTTTGAATGTTAGCTTTTTTTCTTTCAGGTTGAAGAATTCCCTTTAGCATTTTTTCCTTTTGAGATAGAGTTTCACTCTGTCACCCAGGCAGGAGTGCAGTGGCACAATCTCAACTCACCGCAACCTCTGCCTGCCGGGTTAAAGTGATTCTCCTTCCTTAGCTTCCTGAGTAACTGGGATTACAGGCGCCCACCACCACATCTGGCTAATTTTTTTATTTTTAGTCATGTTATATTTCACTATGTTGTCCAAGTTGGTCTCAAACTCCTGACCTCAAGTGATGCACCCGCATCGACCTTCAAAGTGCTGGGATTACAGGTGTGAGCCACCAAGCCCAGCCTCCTTTAGTTTGCGCTGTTGTACGTCTGAGATAAACTTTATCCCTCCCTCATATTTGAATGACAATTTTGCTAGATACAGTATTCTCGGATGGCAGTGTTTTTCCTGTAGCACTTTAAAAATGTCACTCTACTCTCTCCTGGCCTGTATGGTTTCCACTGAGATGTCTGTTGCCAGATGAATTGGAACTCCTTTATATGTTATTTGCTTCTTATCTCTCACTGCTTATAGGATCTTCTCTTTCTCCTTGACCTTTGAGAGTCTGATTATTAAATGCCTTGGGGTAATTTTATTTGGGTTCAATCTGTTTGGTGTTCTCTGATCTTCCTATACCTAGATATTTATCCCCTTATGAAGTTTTGGAAGGTTTTCTGGTATCATTTCTTTGAATACATTTTCTAACCCTTGTTATTAGCTCCCTCTTGAATACCAGTAATGCTTAGATTTGGTCTTTAGAAGTCATTTTCTCTGTCTTGTAGGTGGTCTTCATTCCTTTTTGTTCTTTTATTTTTCTCCTCTGATTGTATATTTCCTTTCCTTTTTCCTTTTAGAAACAGCATCTTGCTCTGTCACCCAGGCTGGAGGGCAATGGCACAATCAGGGCTCACTACAGCCTTAGCCTTCCAGGCTCAAGGAATCCTACTGCCTCAGCCTCCATTTGCCTCCACATGCCACCATTCACGGGAAATTTTTAAAATTTTTTAGAGACAGGGTCTCCCCATGTTGCTCAGGCTGGCTCAAGAGATCCTCCTGCCTTGGCCTCCCAAATCCTGGGATTACAGATGTAGGCCACCACACCCAGCCTTCATTTTGTATTTTCAAATAGCCTGCTTTTAGCTCACTAATTCATTCCTCTACTTGATCCACTCAGCTGCTGAGGGCCTATAATGAATTTCTTCAGTTCAGCAAATATGTTTCTCAGTTTCAAGATTTCTGTTTGATTTTTTAAATTATTTCAATCTCTTTGTTAAATTTCTCTGATAAATTTCTGAACTGCTTTTCTGTGTTGCCTTGGAGATCACAGAGTTTCCTTAAAATTGCTCTTTTGAATTCTTGGTAAGAGAGTTCACAAATCACTGCCTCATTAGGTCACTGGATTTTCGCTTTGTCCTTTTGGGGAGGTCATGGTTCCCTGTTTGCTGCTGTTTCTTGTGGGTGTATGTCTGTGTCTTTGCATTGCAGGATTAGTTATTTATTCCAGCTTTCTTTGTCCAGCTTGTTTTGGTTTTTATTGAATATATTTGCTTAGCAAATGCTCACTGCTAGCTTGCTGCCTCCTTTTCAGCTATAGATGAGGTTCACCTTAAGACAAGATGAGGTTTACCTTGGCTACATTTAGTGATTGAGGGAGGCCTGCACCAAACGAGGGAGGTCTCAAAGGATTTGTCCTGACAGCACCAGGGTTTGTGTTCAGAAGGCCTGTGGAACAAACCTCCTGGGCATGGTGCTGTGAGCAGCTACTCTGATTGAGTGCCCTTTTGGCTGAGGTGCAGAGTTTCCAGGGCTGGGGACCATAGTCCCACCTCCAGCTTTGCTTCTGGGCATCCTCAGGGGTGTTTCTCCCTTCAGGCACTTGGGATGGATGCTCCCCATGGCCAGAGGCAGGGACAGGGCACCCAAGAAAGGAGAGAAACTGGGTGTACACCTCAGTTTTACTTTCTCCAGCACGGAAACCATAAGTTATGGGGAGATTTTCCATGCACTTCATGCCAGAATAAATAAGGGGGAAAGGGCACTGTGGATATGGAAGCCCAGTTTTCCTCCCATCTGCTCGAATCTTCACACTTGAGCTCTAAGTTCTTACTGGTGAAGATCTTGGTGCTATGTATTTCATTTTGGTTTTCTGTGGGGAGAGAAGCCATAAAAAGCTCCAGGGCTCCACACTGGAACTTGACAACAACAACATTATTAATGAGATATTTCACATTATTTTACTCATACTAATTCTTCAAAATCTGATACGTATTCTACACCTCCAGCGTGTCTCAGTCCTGTCTGGCCACATTCCAGGCTCTGACCATTACTGAGCAGTTCAAATGCCATCTTTGGAAATACAAAGATACATGAAATACCATCTCCCCCCTCAACAACCTTACAGTTTACGTGGCTGACATATAAACCTAATTTAGAATGTTTTAAGTACTATAACAGTAGTGTGAATAAATAACAATCTTTCCCCTCAATCTCAAGTATAGGGAAATTTGTAACAACTAGTGAGAGAAGGGCATATCTGAGTTATAATTTAATGCCTTGACTGTGGTATAACTCTTAACAGTTAATTATCAGATTTAATCACGTATGAAGTTGTTTAATATTTTGCCTTAAGTCCTATCTTACCCCAACCAACCCATAAACTGACCTTGGAGCACACAGGACAACTGTGACTAGGGGGAGCTGGGCTGACCCTAGCCTTCCCTGGAGAAGAGAGCAAGCAGTGTGCACCCACACATACATTTCCTGCAGCATGAGTGCAGCACGGGAGCTGTTGCCCACCTGATCGCCATCCCTGGACTTGCAGATTAAAGACTCTGAACATTAATTTCTATTATATTGTGTTAAATAATAAAAGAACACAGGCAAAAATTCTTGCACTAGAAATTTCTTCACATTTTTGGCTGTATCATAGGTTTTCATATTTGATATTCTTCTGTTAAATTCTAACCAAGTTTGTAATTGAACCAAGTATTACTTAAGAGAGTTTAATTTCTACATAGGTTTTGTTTTTAAAATTTGTTATTAATTTTATGTTTCTCCTTTTTAGACCACTGACACCCAGTAAATGATCAATCTGTAGTCTAGTAATGATCAACTTTTAAAATTTTCCAATGGATCACTGTAAGTGTTATGCTGCCCAAACAGGCAAAGAGTATCACTAAAAAGAATTGGTAAGCCTAGGCAACATAGGGAGATCAGGTTGCTACAAAAAAAAATTTTTTTTAATTATCTGGGTGTAGTGGCATGCACCTGTGGTCCCAGTTACTTGGGAGGCTGAGGGGGGATCACTTGAGCCCCGAAGCTCAAGGCTGCAGTGAGCTATGGTCATACCACTGCACTCCAGCCTGGGTGACAGAGCAATATCCTGTCTCAAAAAAAGAAAAAAAGAAGAATTGGTGCTTTAAAAAACAAACTTTCTTACCAAGAATATTGGTTCTCCAAATGGTGAAAAATCAATGACATTAACTTTTACTGGTCTTATATCACATTGCTGAGGTTTGAATAGTTTGGGAGCCACTCGCAAATCTTGTCTTGTGCCATGGGTTATAAGACCCTGTGAAGGAGAAGCCCAAGAGTGACTGAAGAAGTGCATTAGACATAGCTACTATTCCTCAAACGATTTAAAAATTATAAAAGCAAAGAGTAATTCGATCTTAAATAAAGGTATTTATCAGGTAAGTCTAGAAAAGAAGGAGAATGAGTAACAGAATTAAATTTAAAGTACTACTCACCATGTCTGTGCCAACAATAAAGTGATTAGGATCTGAAGGCAGAAATTTTAAATTCAGTGTTTGTGTAGTCCTCCCAAATTCATTACCTTTATGGGAAAGACTGAAAAAATAAAATGACAAAGATGAATAGATGGATTGTTTTCAAACCTTAAGAATAATGATGGTATTAACACTGATTTACACTACAATACATTACTTGATATATAACAGGCCATGTCACATGCCTCAGTGGGTTTAGCCACTCTGTTTCCAGTTTTTTCCTGCTACTGCACTCTTGATAATTTTCTTTAGATTTATCCTTCTGTTCACTAATTCTTTCTTCAGCTATATCTAATCTGCTATGTAACCATTAACTTGGTTATAAATTTCAGAGATAACAGTTTCATTTTTAGAAACGTCTTTTAGATCTTTTAGATTGTACAACTGTCTCAAGTTCTTAGTGAGCAACTCCTGTTTTACACCAAGGTAGACTGTTTCTTCATGCTTCTAGCTGTGAACTCATCTGCAGTGGACTGCTTCTCATGAGAATCCTGTGAGTCCCAACATGCAAATGTATCTTTACCCATAAGGTGGTTTTGCCTCTACTTTATGAACCCACCAAGGACACTGCTGAGGAGCAGTGATGTTAACATCTCAGCTTGTGGGTTCCCATACACACACTCAGCTTAGGATTTCAAGTTCTTCCAGGCTCCTCTGTCTTCCCTTGGCTGCGGTGATGCTTTCTGAATTTCCCTATCACTGCAGGGGCAGTGAGTTCCAGAGTCCTGTGCAGGGGTCTCAGTGTTACCTCCTTGACTCAGGCAATCCCAATGCATCACCTGGTTCTGCATGGGGCTCAAGCCTCAGAGACAGCTCAGAAGGCCTGAGATAGCCTGGGCTTGACACCCAGCCTCCAAGCCATCACACCGCAGCTCAAAAACTTCTGAGCTCCCTCCTATTATGGCATTTAGAGATCTTCCTTTCCTTTTAAAAATTATACTTAGTTTTATTTTTTCCTTTATATGGCATATGTATTTGTAACAGAGAGATGCCCACAGTCGCTCCACTGGCCATGCCCGCATCATCAAAGTCAGCATCTGGCCATGCTACCACAGCCTGCTTTCCAATTTTCTCTTTCCGTCCACATTCAGGACTGCAAATGTCACCTCTTGGTTGATGACTCCCAAATCCCTTCCTCCATCTGAGGTTTCTGCTATGGAGGCCCCTGCCTCTTGGACATCTCCACAGGCACCACATGCTCAGCCTGTCCTCACTGGACCACACTGGGCTACTCCCAACCCTCCCTGCTCCTATCCTCATCTGGCAAGTGGTGTCCAGTCACCAACCAGACATGCTGGTAGAGGCAGGGACCAACCCAGGCTCCTCCCTCCCACTGCTCCTATCATTGCTAAGCTGCTGGGTTGTATAAGTTCTACCCCTTTAGCTTGTATCCAGCCCTTTGAACCTGTGATTGCTGCCTTTGTTCATATCCTAGTAGTTTATGTCAGTCACTCCAGAAGCCTCCAAATTGCTCTCCCTGACACCAGCCTCCCTTCCTCTGTTACCAATTTTTACCACTGCCACACTGACCAATCTACATCACAGACAAGATCCGCCACTCCTCGACTCAGTATCTGGCAATGGCTTGTGACCACCTTATGATAACGTCCACACCCTTTAAACAGCGGACAGACTCGCTGGGGCCTGACTAATCTGTCTCCCTCAACATCAGACCCACTGACAGCCCCAAATGTGCCTCTGGGCAGTCGCAGGTGCTGCTCCTCTGACCACCTAACTGCACCTTGAAGGCTCAGTTCAGTCTTTGCCTACTCAAGATGTCCCCACTGCCCCCATCCTTTGAGTTCCCACAAACACCGTGCACATCCTAACAGCGCACCTCGTCCTCTGCACTACAACCCTGGTGGACAGGGGCCCAGCTGCGGGGCTGCTGCAGGCAGAAGCCTCTCGGGGACACTCACACTCAGTGACTGACGGGATGGGGGGTACAAAGGCCCGGCCACGTAATTCTGGGAGGCCATTCCAGCTCAGAACTCCCGGGCCCTGGGGGGTCAGCCATGGGCCTGCCTCACAGCTCAGCTCCTCCTCTCAGCCCAATTCTGCATCCTCCCCACCCTCTCCCAGGCAGTGATCCCAAGGAACTACTTAAGAAACATCCTGACTCTGAACTCCACTGCAGAGCCTTTTTCCTGTGAAAGCAGGAAGCCCCACCTGCAATCACATAGCATTGACTCATCCGCCTCCTTCTCGGAGTGCCTTGAGGGAAATGTTCCCGCCTAGTGCTACAAAGCCTGGCAAGTAGAATAAACTCAACATAGTTGGTTGAACAGAGTATGAAGGAATATTTATTATGCATTGATCTCAGGAAGACGCTGCCAGGAGTTTTTGAGTAAGAAAAAACCCAAACGTCGGGTACATTAGACACTTTCCTTCAAAGAGTGTGTGTGCAGTTAAGTACAGGAGAAACTGATAGCTAAAGATAAATACAATGCACAGTATAAAGCGAAAAGGGCCCTGGCAGAGATGAAAAGTCATAAAGAAACTCAGCAAGAGAACTGCAGAGGCTGGTGGGGTCAGGGACTAGCCCAGGAACCATGTATGTTTTGGCTGGTGGGGTCAGAAGCCAGCCCAGGAACCATGTATGTTTGGCTCTGCAATACAGGAAATGACTTTTTAAAATGTAATTGACTCACTTTCATAAGTCTCTAAGCATGCAGGAATTCATTAACACAACCCACAGGTTTTCTGATTAAAACCCAGCCCACAGGAGGAATCAGGCCCCCAAACTGTTCAAGAGTAATTCAGATGTTGATAGTTGACCCGAGTGCAGTGAACAAGAAAAGATATTTGGGAAATAAATTAACATAAAACATATACATACCACAAACAGTATTTGTACATTTATGAAGAATTTTTATGTCATATTAAGTTGTATAAGTAAAAGCAGAAATCTAACTCTCTGAATAAAACTTTTTATCAATGTTTCTGGTTCCTGAAACTTTATGTAAGTTTAACCTCAGGGTTGCATGAGAACTGAAGAACAGTTAAATAAGGCCAATTTAAAAGACAGAAAATGCCTCTACTTAAAAAAAAAAAGTTAGCTCTACACCCAGAAGCTGCATTTATTACATTCATTTATTAATAATGGACTAAACAAGGCTGGTGAGGTGGCTCACGCCTGTAATCCCAACACTTTGGGAGGCTGAGGCGGGCAGATAACCTGAGGTCAGGCATTTCAGACCTGCCTGACCAATATGATGAAACTCCATCTCTACTGAAAATATAAAAATTAGCTGGATGTGGTGGCAGGCACCTGCAATCGCAGCTACTCAGGAGGCTGAGACACAAGAATCGCTTGAACCTCGGAGGCGAAGGTTGCAGTGAGCCAAAATCGCACCACTGCACTCCAGCGTGGGCAACAAGAGCAAAACTCTGTCTTAAAAAAACTAGTAATAAAAAGACAAACAAAACAGTTAAAATACAATGTGAGAAAATGGACTTCTTCATTGAAAAAGCTGACCATTTACCGTATATGCAATTCCCCAATGTTATTTTCCTTCCAGGTCTTTGTAAGATAGTGAAGCATTTTCCCTCACATCTTACCTGTCACCCAATTGGATCAGAGCACTATGCACCAGCTTGACCCTCCCTCCAGGCATCAGACCTAAAAACAGATGAACCAAAATAAATCCACCTTTCAATAGAAGCTAAATCAAAATCCAGTTATAGTTGCCTGGAGTCGTTTTTCATTGTTAAATATGTGTTAGGAAATAACGTCAAATGCACATCAATACACAGCATCCCTCCCTCCCTGTGGGTGAGGGTCACTGCCTTAGGAGAACAATCAAGATTTCGCAGTTCAAAGCCTTATGGGAAGAAAGATTGTAGAATCATGATCTGGGAACCTTTGTATCTTTAGATCTGATAAAAATAAGGGTAGTAAGCAATCCACACGTATGTACAAATGTATATACACTAAACAAGCCTTAGATCACAGCAGTAAACGCCCCGTCAATGTCCCCCAGGGCTCCAACGCCCACAGGAACCCTGCAGGACCTCCCTCTCCATCATCCCAGAGACTCAAAAATCTGCTGGTCTCCAGGCAGAATACACAGGAGGCAGGGTGGCTCCTCGGCTGAGCGCATCCGGTCTCACTCTCAACTCCACCAGCTTCTCCATCTTCCCTCTCAAACAACACAGAGCCATGGCTCTGAGGCCTGACAGCTTTTCCTTTCTATCCTGAAAGTGTCCATGGCTATAATGCTGACTCCTCGGCCATCTACTGGTTTTGCCTCTTGTATCTGCTCCCAATATCCCTTTCCCTGTTAAAAACTACTGCAAGGGGGAAAACTAGAAATTTAAGGATATTAAAATCCAAATTCTGGGCAAGGATCTGGGAGCAGATGAATTAAAAGGAGATAGAAATAAACCCCACCTGCCGCTGGGCAGGGTCCCTGTAGCTGCACTGCGCATCTCCTACCAGCCACAACCATGATGAAGAAGGGTCAACGCTACTATTCACAAATGTGAGGCTTCCCTGCACACACCCTATCTCGTGTCTTGGTTTCCACGCCACCACCCACGGGCAGCCTTTCTGGCCAGGACCCCCCATTGGCCCCTACGTGCCACCACCCACGGGCAGCCTTTCTGGTCAGGACCCCCCATTGGCCCCTACGTGCCACCACCCACGTGCAGCCTTTCTGGCCGGGCTGTCCCACTGGGCCTCCGCTCCAGCAAGTCCACCACCACTCGCCCTCTCCAGGGCTGGGGTCTTTGCCCGGGTCTCCTGGCACCTAGAACTGGACCCAGCTTATGCAGAGAACATTTCGTAAAACAATGCTGGCTGACTCCTTCTGAGACTTCAGCTCTCCAACAGCCACTCATCCAAAGCCTACACAGAGCTTGCAGCCACCCTGAACTACAGGCTGGTCGGAACGTCCTCCTGAAGTCAAGGCTGGAACATGGTTGCAATGTTGGTAAGTGGCTCAGTGGAGAAAGGATATTTTTATACAGCAATATTTTAAAATAAAATACTCACCACCCCTGGATATCCTTTGTAGGACCATTGTATAATATACATTTTTATGCAAATACTTTTTATGCAAAATGATTTTGTCTCCACAGCCAGATTATCAACTGACTATAGACAGAAATTATCTCCCCAGTACTTGCTTGAAAAGTACCTTGGTCATGTCACAAGTTCACAGCACAACCAGCCTCAAGATGAACTCTCAAGGTCACAAGAGTTCTGGGCATTTGGGGAGTAACCCTGGGTGTGAAGGTGGCCTTGGTGCTAAGACCAATAGTGTGGGTCTTGCCCCATCACCAACCCACACCGTGCCCTGTGTCTGTTGAGCAGGCGGCACCAGGACCCCTGCCAGGCTCCCTGGCTCTGACCTTCCAGGATTCTAGGAGCAGCCTGGAGTCCACATGCAGAAGGGCCAACACAGAGCAGCATGGCTTCATGAGCAGAGAGGGGGCCGTGTGAAGAACACACTGAGAAAGACAGTGACTCCACCACTGTCTTACTCTTACTGAAGTCAGAGTCAAGAGCAAACTTGGAAGGGCCATCACAGACGCATGACTATGGAGCACACAGCATTGGCTCTAAGGGCCAAAGTGCCCTCTTCCCTAATCTCAAGAAGTTAGCAACAAAGTTGGTCCCTATTATTTTTTGCCAGATCTACACAGGAAAATACACCTGATACAAGCAAGGTGAATAGGGGCTCGTCATTAGAAACCGGGTGGTGGCAGGCCAATGAGGTGAGAAGAAAGTTGAGATTCAAACATGGGCTAACTCAGCCACAGAACACAACAGGACTGAATTACTCCGTCACTTCTGAACCTTGCTGGAACTGAAAACCGTACCTCATAGCATCAAAAGCAGCCAACTGTGAGAGGTGCTGTTAGCTTTGCTTCAAGTCACTTCTGCTCTGCCCAGACCCGGGGACCTTTGCCACCCTGGGATCCAGTCTAAGGGCCCTTAGGAGTAGCGTCCAGTGTCCCTGATATGTCCTGGGGTCATAAATCCAAACTAAAAGAAGGCCCAAAATGAATGAGCACTCAAGGACTCAGACACCTGAGATATGTCAAACACGGCTGCAGAACACAGCTGTCCTTGACTCATCTGACAGAAGTGAATGGTACTTAGCTGTAAACAGAACTCATTAAACCATACTAAGTTCAAAACATTCACTCAGAGCCCGGGCGCAGTGGCTCACGCCTGTAATCCCAGCACTCTGGGAGACTGAGGCGGGTGGATCACGAGGTCAGTAGTTCCAGACCAGCCTGACCAACATGGCAAAACGCTGTCTCTACCAAAAATACAAAAATTAGCTGGGCGTGGTGGTGGGTGCCTGTAATCCTAGCTACCTGGAAGGCTGAGACAGGAGAGTTGTTTGAAGGTAGGAGGCAGAGGTTGCAGTGAGCCAAGATCACACCACTGCACTCCAGCCGGGGCATCAGACCAAGACTCTGTCTCAAAAAAAAATTCATTTAGAATACCATTTGATTATTCTAGTTAACTGAGATGACTGGTCACAGTTGATAAGGCTATATATGACATACAATTTTAATGTTTATTTTTCAGGTAGTAATTCATATTTTTCAAAGTAGTTACTGGTATCTTTTTTTTTTCTTTTAAACAGAGAAACAAGGTCTCACTACATCACCCAGGCTGAGGTGCAGTGGCATGATCATGGCTCACTGCACTGCAGCCTCAAACTGCTGGGTTCATGTAATCCTCCCGCCTTAGCCTCCCAAGCAGCTGGGACTATAGGTGTGCACCACCACACCCAGCCAATTTTTGTATTTTTTTTCTAGAGACGGGGTTTCACTATCTTGCCCAGGCTGGTCTCAAACTCCTGGGTTCAAGCAATCCTCCTGCCTCAAGACTCCCAATGTGCGGAGGCTCCGAACAGGCGTGAACCACTGCACGTGGCCGCAGTTATCAGTACCTTTAATCTCTATGCGTTTTAGAAAACACTAAAATTAACTTTTTTATTCAATAGTTACCTAAATCACTTATTGAACCTGCGATGTCTGCCTTTGGTAATTCAACAACCACCTAAAAACAGAATATTGAAAATGAATATTGATACATTTTATAAGTATGAAACAACCTAAGCAAAGCATAGCTCTAATTAAGATGGAGAGCTGTAATAGGTACTAAAACATAACTGCTCCAGAAAAAGAGACTGATCTCTAGCCTCAGAACTAACGTTTTACAAGCTACTGACTCCTTTGCTTTGATCTCTTCATGTTCTCTTTACCTGGTGATTTAATCGACAGTCTTGGCACATCCTCCAACACGAGGCAGGCCAACATCATCTCAGCCCTGACATTCTGTTCCCTTCCCACTTACGTCCCATGTCCCCAAAGCCCTATATGAGGTTCCTATTTTGCTGTCACAGAAAGGCCCCGAACCTGCCACGTGAGACATTTTGCATCCCTTCCGCACAGGACCAATAAGCCCAGTCCCGTTCTGCATTTCCCACCTTAGCTAACTGGGCCCTTCCCCCTGCGCCGTTCAGGCACCACCTCCACCTGACCATCTCACTCAGACCTCGCAGGTGCACAGCCGGGCCTCTACTCACCCACACGTTGAGAACCCCACTCTCATCCAAGGAAGCGATATGGAAGGACAAACCTGACATTTCTGATGAAAACAGAAACAAAAAGAAAGAAATGGCTTTAAATAAGGAAACCACATTTCACAACTATTAAGGATTTTAAGACAGTGAAGAATCATGTACCTTCTTGAGTAGAAAAGGGTGAAAGCACAAAGCTCTGCTTTTTGTGGACAGACGCTGAGATAGATTCTATTGCTTGAAGAGGGCTTCGGTGGTTCACTGAGGTAAGGATTCCATCTAGAGTTCAAAAGCCCACAGCACCCCCACATAAGTAATCTGTTGCAGAAATGCAGTCTGCATCACACGTGGACAAACATGAGGGGCTTCTGGGTCTTACAGATCCAACTCTCTCTACACATCTTCCCAAAACACCCCAAGACCAACACACACAACACACAAACTGACACAGGACCACAATTTTCACATTCCTAGGTCACAGAGGCCCCAGACCCGTCCTCTCCTGTAAGAGAAAAAGCGCCAGTTCCCGCAAAGCGTACCAGCCCCGTGGGTCTATGGGTCTGGAGGACAGGAAGAAAGCTAAAGCTGACCGGGCAAAGAGAGCGTACAGCAGCCCAAAAGGAAACTCAGAGAGAGGGGGTCCCCCTGCAGGGCCAGATCCTGGGGGACCGAAAGGAAACTCAGAGAGCATCTCCCTGCAAGGCCACAGCCTGAAAGGAAACTCAGAGAGGGGTCTTCCCTGTGAGGCCAAATCCTGGGGGCAACTCACATAGCTGAGGGGAAGGGACTGGGAGGCAGAGGTTGGAGCAGCACTGCTGAGGGGAAGGGGGGTGAACAGGAAAGGGAGGTGACCCCCCCCCAACACACAAACACACACACACACCAGACAACTGGCAGCAGGAGGGAAATCAGAGACAAACCCACCCCAGCTATTGCTACCTCAAGGCACAATCCCCACTAAAATAATACCTGTCACGAATCAATAAAGCAAAGCTCACTGACCTAAAAAATCCATCTACAGAATATCTACGAGTAGAACAAAGCCAAACTCCATAGAAAGCTACTATAAGAAGAAAACAGAAAAAAAGTAAATCAAAGCATTTCAGCTGATGAAAATTCTCCCTCCTAAAAACAGACACAAGGCAGAAGACACAAAATTCAACATTCCAAATGGAATCACATCTCTTCAAAGGGCATCTGGAAACATATCAAAACAAACAAGACAAAAACACCTGGAATCAGAAATCAAGAACAGAATTACCCCCCAAAAAAGCAAGAAATGACATGAGAATTGGGACTGAACTCAGGAAAAAAACTGAAGAAAAAGACAAAACCATCTCAGAAATTAAAAATAAATTACAGGTTTCTAACGGAGAGGATCAGATAAAGTGCTGCAGGCTTAGCTGAGGAAAGGGCTGGTCTCCCAGGAGAGAATATGGTTCCTCTGACTCATGCTCTGAATCAGAAGTTCCACAGCTCCTCACTACTGAGAGTTTATTTAAAACTTTGTAGGTTTTATTGATAATATTTCAAAGACAAGGCTGGGCAGGGTGGCTCATGCTTGTAATCCCAGCACTTTGAGAAGCCAAGGTCAGCAGATCACCTGAGGTCAGGAGTTTGAGACCAGCCTGGCCAACATGGAGAAACCCCATCTCTACTAAAAATACAAAAATTAGCCGGGCATTGGTGGCAGGCACCTGTAATCCCAGATACTCAAGAGGCTGAGGCAGGAGAGTCACTTGAACCTGGGAGGCAGAAGTTGCAGTGAGCCCAGATCATGCTACTATACTCCAGCCTGGGCTACAGAGCCAGACCCCATCTCAAAAAAAAAAAAAAAGATGCATTTCAATAATAAAATTTATTTGTATGTACAGTCCAGAGGTTTAATGTTTTTTAAAATGGTGCTGAATTCAAACATTTTTTAGTATTAGCAGCAGCAGTTAGAAAAGGCAAAGATTATTTAAAGATAACTTTTAAAATAGGATTACAACCCATAAGTTACGTATAAATTCAAACAGTCTTAGCAGCAATATTGCCCCAGAGGGGCACAATTCATTGTTGGGGAATTTTTAAAGTGGCTCTTTTATGTACAATGTACAGATAGACGTACAGAAATGTACGCATCTGTGATAATAAAGCCACACAGAGGGTGAGTGACCACCTCGGCCTACACCTTCAGTCCACAGCATCCCAGCCCTATTGGGAAGGGGTGGTGCAGGGTGTGGCATGGGGTCTGAGTGCAGGACCCGCCACGTCATCAGTGTGACCTTACACAAACGCTGCAGCTTCCTGCACAGCTGGGATTCAGGGCTATCAGAATTAAATGAGACGGTGTATACTACACCCTAGGGCGAGTCCCAGAACACAGGAAACATTCATGCCAGGTGCCTGTTGTGGTGGCTGGGCACGGCATGGCACGAACGTCCACCCAGGTCAAGCCGAGGCTCAGGGAGTCCCCGCTGTGCTATTCCTGGCAGCCTCAGGGCCACTGGCTTTTCTCGAAACTCCAGTGTGAGCTAACTTTGCCCCAGAGCACACACATGCCAAGATGCCCCAAGCTACTTTAAAACTAAAGGTAATTTCATCGAGGATTTTTTGGACTCCACATATTTAATAAGAAAGGGAATTTGAGTCTCTTGGCCACTAGGTAAGCATGAGTGGAATCAATTTTTGTTTTTTTCTATTTATCAAGGGCCTCTTTTGCCCACAGGTCAGACCCCATCCTCTGGGATAATGGGAATAAATAGATGCAAATACATGTCAAACTCTGTTCCTCGAATCTGTGTGGCTTTTCTAGAAGACACACAATCAGCAGGCAGATGACACTGACCAGTGGAAAATGTGGCCGTCCGGAACGTCCAGAAACCATCATTAAGCTTCACAGAGTGATGTAGCCTCGAATCTTCTCTCAAATCCCAGATGACAACGGAGCCATGTGCTGTTCCAGCAAACAGTAAAAATGCTTTAAAAGGGCTAAAGCAGCAACACGTGACCTAAAAAAACACATGCACAGAAAGCTGATGACTGAAGAATATGAGAAGCATGCTCGCAGAAGTTATGTTTACCGAGTGGGTATCCGAGGTTATGTTTACTAAGTAGGGTGTCTGAAGTTACATTTTCTGAGTGGGGTGTCTGAGGTTACGCTTTCTGAATGAGGTATCTGAGGTTACGTTTACTGAGTGGGGTATCTGAGGTTACGTTTAACCGAGTAGGGTGTCTGAGGTTACATTTTCTGAATGGGGTATCTGAGGTTACATTTAACTGAGTGGGGTATCTGAGGTTACGTTTACCGAGGGGGGGGTATCTGAGGTTACATTTTCTGAGTGGGATATCAAACTATGCTTCACTTTACACGGGTGTCATGTGCAGGACACACTAAGCAGAATGTGGACTGCTGCACAGAAATAAAAGGTGATTGTCAGGTTCCTCAAATGGAAAGCAGGGATGAGAAACCCACCCCACAGGGTTGTTATGATCACAAACAGGTGGTGCTGACTCTCATCTAGTCACACAAAACCTGCCGGCAAGCCTGTCCACTCAACTCAATCAGCTGAGCCTCAAAAGCAGCAGTTCCATCCTGTGTCATTTTATTTACATCTTGTTTATGAAAGTTACAATTTCAAGTCCTCACAACTGGCCCCTGTAAAAGCTATTCTTCTCTACGGCTTTTGTGGAAATCAATGGCTTTGAGGCCAGGGAATATATAACTAGGAAAATGCAAATGTACATTTTCCCAGAGAGAGCCAGTCCTGACCCCTCATCACACAGTCCTCAAGCCACAGCACCAGCATGCTGGGGCAGGGAATGGAAAGCCTAAGGAAGGCCTCCGAATCCCAGCGCACTTCAAAGCCTCTAAAAACCTCAAGGACGTTGAGAAACCTCTAAAACACTCAGGACCCAAACAGTGCAAGATAAAAAAAAAACAGGCATCTAGGACTGCAGAGCTGTGCCCAGTTTGGCCAATATTTTCATCCAGCCAACGACTATCTCCATTTCCTAATTCTCAACTGACCTAAGGGGCTGCTCTGTGAAAATTCTTGTTTTCTCATTTTGAACTAGGAATTTCCAGAGTCAAAACAAGCACACCCACGTGTCTCGCTGCACCCACAGCACAGCTGAGGTCAGCTGTGAGACACAGAGAAAGGCCCATAAGTCCCAACCACGCCCCCCGCCCCACCTCTCCTCGCCTGTCCCCACCTCCCTCCTGTCCCTGCACCTCTGCCCCGTCACCCACCCTTAAGTCCCCACCTCCCTCCTGCCCCTGCGCCTCTTCCCACTGGCCCATAAGTCTCCCCTCCATCCTTGCGCCTCTCCCTACAGGCCTGTAAGTCCCCCATTGCATCCCTGAGCCTCTCTCCACTGACCCGTAAGTCCCCACCCCGCCTCCTGTCCCTGAGCCTCTCCCCCTTGGCCAGTAAGTCCCTGCTCCATCCCTGCGCCTCTCCCCCACTGCCCATAAGTCCCAACATCCCTCCTGTCCCTGTGCCTCTTCCCCATGGCCCATAAGTCCCCACCCCATTCCTGTCCCTCTGCCTCTCCCCCCTAGCCTGTTAGTCCCCTCAACGTCCCTGCACCTTGGCCCTCTGGCCCGTAAGTCCCAACCTCCCTCCCTCCTGTCCCTGCGCCTCTCCTCCCTGGCCCCTAAGCCCCAACCTCCCTCCCTCCTGTCTCTGCTAAGTCCCTCCTCATCGCTGTGCCTCTCCCCACTAGCCAGTAAGTCCCCACCCTCCTCCTGTCCCTCTGCCTCTCTCCCCGGCCCATAAGTCCCCCCCAACGTCCCTGCACCTCTGCCCCGTGGCCTGTAAGTCCCAACCTCCCTCCTGTCCCTGCACCTCTCCTCCCAGAACCTTCACACTCTGTCTACCGCCCATCCTCCCATCAGATGTACGACTCTCCTCCTGAGCTGTACCTGGGACTCGCATATCAGAACCTTCTGTGGCCCTGAAGGCTGCCAAATATCCCACACGCAGACAATATATTTGCTGTCCAGTGGGGGTGCAAAGGCCTTCTCAGGTAAGTCATGAGCAGAGACCACCATCTGCCGCTGAGCTCGGGAGGTGTGCAACAAGGACACTTTTCGATCTAGAGAAAAGAAAAATATGTTCACATTTTAGTGATTTGCCAGAATCCAGGTTAAATTAACACACTTCCGAATACTCAAAAAAAAATTCAGCTTCATGAAGAAATAAACATGGTCCTTTCAAAACCATACACACAGGAAACGTGGGTTTTGATCAGTGGCCACAGCCTATGCCTGAACACTCTGCTCTGTCCAAGCTGACCTCGCAGTCTGGCTAAAACGTGGTAGCGTGCAGCCCAAGACCACACGCTGCAGCTCCCATCACGAGCGACGCACACAGAAACCAGCTGCCCAACACGTGCCGGGAGTCGGAATCTCAGCGCTGGGAGGCCCTGGAGTGAGCTAGGCCGCCCCTCTGCCTTGGCACGTTAACACTCCAGCTGCAGGAGCCTCAGCGTTGGGACACCACGCGGCACACTGCTCTCCTCAAAGGCGGGCATGGCTGAGCGCCATTCCAAACGCTCCTTCACCTGGCGAAGGACTGTGCTCCAAGGCGTTACTGTTGCCAATGCTGGCCATGCCAGCGGCTCCCACACATCAGCAGAAGATGGAGATGGAACTTATAAAGCAGATGGGAAGTCTACGGCTGGCGTGCGCCGCTGGCAGGCACCAAGTCCACAGGGAAGGCAGTACCCAGCCAACCCCAGCTGCATGCACACGCCACAAATACCTATCAGCCCCTCAGCTCACATCCTGCCACCTGCACCATCCACACCTGGATCACGACGTCCTCTCCGGTTCCAGGGACCTCTCCTTCCACCTTATCACAGTCACTCATCACTGCAGCATTTCTGGGGCCACATCCACCAGCAAGCATCCAGTCTTCCAGGGAAAGTACCATATTAAACAGTTGTTTTCAGTGGGATAAAGTTCTCAAGTGCTATGACCTGACCCCGTTTCCTCCTAAGCCCTGCGGTTTTCACTGGGAATCTTCCACAGTGTAGCAATTTTTAGGAACATCTACCTCCTGTTACAGCGGAACTAGGATCGCAACCAAGGCCTGATCCATTGCTGCCCCCGACCTCACCTCCCGCTGGCCACCATGGTCTCCTCACGGCTCCCCAAGACGCAGGCGTGCCCATGCCCCAGGCCTGTGTGCATGTGACCCTCCTCCAGAAGCTCCTGTCTCCTCACGGCCCCTCTCTCATCTCCGCCTGGTTTTCATTCACAGCGAGGCCTCCTCTATCAGAACTGTCTTTATTTTTCTCCTTAGAACTTACCCCTCTCAAATAGAATGTATGTTTTACCTGTTTACCCAGTGCAGAGTCTACCTGACCCACCACCGAAACAGAAGTGCAGGAGGGCAGAGCTTCTGTTGTCCTACTCACGGCTGAAATGAGCTACCCCAACAGTGCCCAGCGCATAGCACACCCACGGAACGTCTGTCAGACGCACAACTCGCCAGCCGTGTTACTCCACTGCATGTTTTAATCGTGAGTGTGTCAGATGCACGACCCGCCGGCCGTGTCACTCCGCTGCATGTTTTAATCGTGAGTGTGTCAGATGCACGACCCGCCGGCCGTGTCACTCTGCTGCATGTTTTAATCGTGAGTGTGTCAGATGCACGACTCGCCGGCCGTGTCACTCTGCTGCATGTTTTAATTGTGAGTGTGTCAGATGCACGACTCGCCGGCCGTGTCACTCTGCTGCATGTTTTAATCGTGAGTGTGTCAGATGCATGACTCGCCGGCTGTGTCACTCTGCTGCATGTTTTAATAGTGAGTTAGATGCAAGACACTCTGGCTGTGTCACAATGCAGCACGGGTTTTAATAAGTGAGTTTGTCAGATGAACGACTCGTCAGCTGCGTCATTCTGCTGCATGTTTGAATTGTGATGAGGACACTGAGAGGACCCTATGAAGTCTTAAGTGTTTCTACATCTGATCACAGATCAGAAGAGAATGTGAGTCAAGTACTAGATTCCCAGGGTGAGACAACCCACACACTCTGCCGCATGCCTCTCTCAAGCACGTGTTCCTTCTACTCCCTCAATATGCATTTTACCAAAACACGGAAATAAGCAAACAAGAAGACCCCCCCGCTCTGTGAACACATGGGAAGCATGTTCATACACGCACATCACATGCCCTCCTACATCTGCTGTCACTGCTCGGCGTCAGCACCCTGGGGGCTGCAAACATTCAGTTCCCTTCTTGCTGTGTGCTGGATGTGGGAGGGTGGATGCCAATGTGTTGAATGCTACAGGTACAGAGATTTATTATTTTTCAACAGGAAATGACAAAACTCTCTCAAAGAATGTGAAGACTTGTTAATTAACAATACCATTTTTGTTAATGTTAAAGGATAGAGAAATGTAAATAAAATGAAATCTCAAAACAGCAGGCAGGATGGAAGAAATGCCTAGAACAGTGGTGCCAACGGCTCTGGCCTCACACACGCCCTGAAGCCTGTTTAACACAGCAGCACACCCGCACCTGCTGCCCAGTTGACTGCCGCACAGGCCTGCTCCTGCCAGTTCTTCACAAAACCCAAAACCATGACCACCATCCAGTACCCGAGAGCCACTTCTTTAGAGACAAGGAGGTTACTAGCTCAAGCAATGTAAACTTGGTCTTGCAAATGCAGTTTGTTGGAACTGATGTAAACAGTTACACACAACTGCACTTTGTTTGAGATCCTGTGCTTTGCTTCCCGTTTTACGTTCCATAACCCAAGGATCGACTTAAAAATCTAAGTCTATCTACATTAAGTGTTAAGTGTCTTACTCGTAACTATATCTAAACTGTTAATACAACTTTGGCCTGAACACTCTCTCATGTTCGTACAACTATTCCTTCTACTCTATCTTGAGAAATCAAAAGAAACTGAATAATTGGAAGAGAAACGAAAATAGGATTTCAAACAAACAGAAAATCTCAGTTCCCATTCATTTAAACAATCTCACTTGTTTAAATTACTGTGGATCCCTCTTCTATCCATCGTAAAATCCTTAATCACAAATTTAACATACACACTTAAGGGAGAAAAACTAGCCACTCACTTTTGAATTCTACAGAAACTCAATCTTTCTCAGTTTTATGTACAATAAACCCCATCACATTAAAATAGAATGTAATACTACAGATGATTATTGCAACACGAATGCTTAGTAACTGGATGTGAAACCGTATTTGAGAACAGCCTTACTCTGAAGGAATGGCAGACTGGTGTTCAGCTGAGATGAGCTGTCACTAAAACACAGGGCCTTCTCTTGAGCCCTAAGATTCCAGCTGGGTTCAGCTGCCAAGCAATCCTCTTCTAGCAAAACGGCCATCACCTGTCAGATATACATGAGTAGAATTTAATAAAAAGTTTACGATGGATTATCTTTTCCAAAAAAACAAAATTACGTTTTCATCTTATCCATATCTGCAAATAACTGCTTGGATCCACCACATTATAATAACTACAAGAAAAATGATATGGTCCTTTCTGCACAATACTGAAAACTAAGACAATAAGATTAACTAAAACAAACTCCACAGGAGAGCCATCAGTTGCCCTAAATGTTGTTTTTCACACCGTATACACTGCTAAAAGTGACGGGGAGAAAGGGGGCTGAATATCCAGCATTCATAAATGAACAAAGCAGTGTAAAGAAAAGTCATGAAACCACCGAATCTCTCTCTCACCAGGTTTTGGTAAAAAACCAGAGTGTTTAATGAGGGGTGGAGGTTGGAGTTGGGAAGTGGGGGGAGTGTTTAGTGAGGGGTGGAGTGTGGAAGGCGGGGAGTGTTTAGTGAGGGGTGGAGTGTGGAAGGCGGGGAGTGTTTAGTGAGGGGTGGAGGTTGGAGTTTGGAAGCCGGGGGAGTGTTTAGTGTGGGGTGGAGGGTAGAGTGTGGAAGGTGGGGAGTGTTTAGTGAGGGGTGGTGGTTGGAGTTTGGAAGTGGGGGGAGTGTTTAGTGAGGGGTGGAGTGTGGAAGGCGGGGAGTGTTTAGTGAGGGGTGGAGTGTGGAAG
>CAUYLG010047227.1:0-117420 GCA_963573385.1 Cacajao melanocephalus | reverse complement strand
CAGTATGTAGTGTTGCACACCTGTAATCCTAACTACTTAGGAGGCTGAGGCAGGAGAATTGCTTGAACCTTGGAGGCAGAGGTTGCAGCAAGTCAAGATGGCACCACTGCACTCCAGCTTGGGTGACAAGAGCAAGACTCCATCAAAAAAAATTTTTTATGAATACCCGCTTCCCTCCAAAAGCTGCCACTTTCTTATTCCTTTTTTTTTTTTTTTTTGAGACGGAGTTTTGCTCTTGTTGCCCAGGCTGGAGTGCAATGGCACAATCTCAGCTCACTGCAACCTCCGCCTCCTGGGTTCAAGTGATTCTCCTGCCTCAGCCCCTCGAGTAACTGGGATTACAGGCATGCGCCACCATGCCCAGCTAATTTTTTGTATTTTTAGTAGAGACGGGGTTTCTCCATGTTGGCCAGGCTGGTCTCAAACTCCCAACCTCAGGTGATCCACCTGCCTCGGCCTCCCAAAGTGCTGGGATTACAGGCATGAGCCATCTCGTCCAGCCCAGGAGCTGCCACTTTCTGTAGGTGCAATGGGAACTGTCCCTGTGTCATGAAAACAATTAATTCAGAGGAGTGAGATGATTGTGGATTTAGATCCCAGTAATCAGGAGACTCTCAGAGAAGCAATTAAGCCAGTCCCTGAAAGAGAGGAGGAGGATGCCTCCCAGACAGAGGCAATAAGAACAAAAGCCAGACAGGCACAGTGGCTCACAACTGCAATCCCAGCATTTTGGGAGGCTGAGGCAGGCAGATCACGTGAGGTCAGGAGTTTGAGACCAACCTGACCAATAAATATAAATATATAAATATTTTATATTTGTATAAATATATTTTATATTATATAAATATTTTTATATTTATATAAATATATTTATAAAAATACAAAATTAGCTAGGTGTGGTGGCATGAGCCTGTAGTCCAAGCTACTCGGGAGGCTGAGACAGAAGAATTGCTTGAACTCAGGAGGCAGCGACTGCAGCAAGCTGAGATGGTACCATGGCACTCTAGCCTGGGCAACAGAGCGAGACTACATCTTGAAAAAAAAAAAAAGAACAAAAGCCAAAGCAGGCGTGATGGGAGCGCTTGGGGTGGTACAAAGCAGCTGGGGCCCACTGCAGACTGCGATCGCTGTCAGGGTGACCTCAAAATGTGCTCACTAGTGCTTGCTTGCTTTCTTTCTTTCTTTTTTTTTTTTTGTGAGACGGAGTCTAGCTCTGTCACCCAGGCTGGAGTGCAGTGGCATGATCTCCGCTCACTGTCACCTCCAGGCCCAAGTGATTCTCCTGCCTCAGCCTCCCGAATAGCTGGGATTACAGGCGTGCACCACCATACCCAGCTAACTTTTGTATTTTTAGTAGAGATGGGGTTTCACCATGTTGGCCAGGCTGGTCTCAAACCCCTGACCTCAGGTGATCTTCCTGCTTCAGCCTCCCAAAGTGCTAGGGTTGCAGGCAGGAGGCACCATGCCCAGCCTCACTTATGCTTTCAACAATTTTTTTTTTGAGATGGAGTCTTGCTCTATCGCCCAGGCTAGAGTGCAGTGGCCCAATCTCGGCTCACTGCAACCTCCATTTCCTGTGTTCAAACAATTCTCCTGCCTCAGCCTCCAGAGTAGCTGGGATTACCGGCATGCGCCACCACCCCCAGCTAATGTTTGTATTTTTAGTACAGACGGGGTTTTGCCACGTTGGCCACACTGGTTTCAAACTCCTGACCTCAGGTGATCCGCCCTCCTTGGCCTCCCAAAATGCTGGGATGACAGGCGTGAGCCACCGCGCCCAGCCTCAACAAATACTTTTTGAACATCCACTATATGCCAGACACTGCTAGATACTGAGACCACAGGGCGAACCAGACATCAGAAGGAACAGAAACCAAACTCAAACCCGATTAAGCAAAGAGATGAGTCAACCAGCACAACGGCTGGGTGTGGGCCGGGCTGGGCCAGGGCCTGGTCCTCAGGGCTCTGCCGTTCCGGCTCGGCTCCCCGGGGCTGGTCCCCTCTGTGCTCCCCAGGCTCAAGTATCTGCCGAGAAAAGAGAAGCTTGTTCCCACCGGCTCTGGCAGGAGAGTCAGGGGAGGACGCTGCTGGGCCTAGCTTGGTGCCTGCGCCCTCCCCTGAACTAATCACGGAGGGCACAGGAATGAAATCCCCCATCACCCGACCTGGGGCCAGGGTCAGACCAGAACTGGGGCCTTCCCAGAGGAAGGGATGCTGGACCCACAGCCGGCAGAGTAGTAGCAAGCGTGTCCTTTGGGTCCAGCTGTCTTGAATCCTGACTGTCCCTCCCACAAACTATGTCACCTTCATCTCCCCGTGCTGTTTCCTCATCTATGAAGTGATAATAGTACCTTCACATAGGACTGTTGTGAGGATCAAATGAGTACGTGTCAAGTGCCTACAACAGTGCTATGTGATCACAATCTTTTTTTTTTTTTTTTTAGATCGAGTTTTGCTGTTGTCACCCAGGCTGGAGTACAATGCTGCAATCTCGGCTCACCACAACCTCCGCCTCCCGGGTTCTAGCAATTCTCCTGCCTCAGCCAATCAAGTAGCTGGGATTACAGGCGTGCGCCACCATGCCCGGCTAATTTTGTATTTTTAATAGAGACAGGGTTTCTCCATTTTGGTCAGACTGGTCTCGAACTCTCAACCTCAGGCGATATGCCCGCCTCAGCCTCCCAAAGTGCTGGGATTACAGGCATAAGCCACCGTGCCCAGCTCGTCTTGACGAGTGCTGCACGCAGCCATGCGCCAGGGCACTCACGACTTCATTACAAGGGGAGTGAAGACGGGGCTGCAGCAGCTGTACATTGGCAGTTACTTGCACTGGGTGTTTGCTGTTGGAAAGGGAGAAAGGGAGAGAAAAGTGGCAGGCTAGCACATGTTTTCCTATCAAAGTGTTTCTGAGGGGCTCGAATTAACACCTAAAGGTCACTGCTACTCAGCAAGGACACAGCTCCTGCCCAGAACAGGGAAAAGCTGTGAAGTCTCACTGGAACCACACAACTCTGCCTTGCATGGCATTCTCCAGGGCCAAGTTCCCAGTCCCCCAGGGGGCTGTGGCAGCCACGCCCCATTGGTTACTTTGAGTCCCCAGGGCCCCACCACTGGCCGACTCACTCCGTGCGGCCTTGAAGCCCACTCAGTCCAGTGTCTGCTGGACAGACCCTCCCTGCTTGCTCTTCTTGCTCCTCCCCTCCTTGCTGTGGGGTAAACAGTTGTGTTGGCAAACCCACCTGGACAACACATGGTCCCCGAGGGGACCCCCAGGCATCAGGTGCTATCACACCTGGGGAGGCGGTCAGGGCTGCACGCTCAGGGCTGGGGTGTCTGACACAGAGGGAAAGGGTACACTCCAGCTCAGGATGGATGGCTGAGGGAGACATTATAGGGTTAGAAAGATTAAGCACAAAGACAGGAGCTTGGGGAAAGGTCCCATCCCACAGGCAAGAGAAGAGGAGGAAGCAGTTCCTAAAACACAGGAGCAGTCCGCAAGTAGCGGTGATCCAGCCCCTCATGGGGACCTGGGCTTGAAGGCATAGGGGACCACCCCAAAATATACCCTCTGGCATAAGGATTATTTGAGCTGAAGGCAGTTGAGAAAAAGCAGATGGGATGAGCTTTCTGCCTGAAAAGCAGGGTGCACATTTCCTCGTGAAGCCCTCCAACCTTGTCCATACCAGGAAGGGGAGAACAGCTTTATCACTGGAGACAGAGATGGCACCGAGAAACATGTACACAGACAAGCCTTACTAAATAGCCTGTCTACCACAGTGTCCCCACGTTTACCTTCCCACAGCCTGCTACCCCTAAAAAGTCCAGAAGCCACTTTCCTTTGCCTTGTCACTTCTCTACAAATTTATCATCCTTTGTTAGAATGGTATAAAGCCACCAGGCCTGCTTTGTGGGGTTTCTCTTCCATGAAGCACCCCCCATGCCAGGTAACACTTTTAACATTAGGGAGTCACCCGAAACCTATTCTGATGTAGGGGTCCACCCGATCTGAAAAACAAAAAAAGCAAAACTTTTAACATCAAATAAAACGTTGATGCCCTTCTCCAGTTTTGTTGTTGTTTTTTGAGACAGAGCCTTGCTCTCTTGCCCAGGCTGGAGTGCAGTGGCACAATCTTGGCTCACTGTAACTTCCACCTTCCAAATTCAAGCAAGTCTCCTGCCTCAGCCTCCCAAGTAGCTGGGCTTACAGGCGTGCACCACCATACCTGGCTAATTTTTGTATTTTTAGTAGAGACAGAGCTTCACCACATCAGCCAGACTGGTCTTGAATTCCTGACCTCAAGTGATCCGCCTGCCTTGGCCTCCCAAAGTGCTGCGATTACAAGTGTGAGCCACCCCTCCCGGCCTTTTTCTCCTGTTAATCTGTCATTTGTCCAATTATTTTGCAGGCCCAGCTACTGAACCTAAGAGGATAGGATATACTTTTTCCTCCCCTACAAAGGCCCCATGTGGTCCACTGGGTTCAATGGATGAAAACTGAATAAGCGGGAGCACTATACATACATATATATATATATCTGGTACAGAGTTTCACTCTTGTTGCCCAGGCTGAAGTGCAATGGCATGATCTTGGCTCACTGAAAACTCCACCCTCCTGGGTTCAAGCGATTCTCCTGCCTCAGCCTCCTGAGTAGCTGGGACTACCGGTGTGCCCCACCATGCCCAGCTCATTTTTGTATTTTTAGTAGAGACAGGGTTTCACCGTGTTGGCCAAGCTGGTCTCGATCTCTTGACCTTGTGATCCGTCCACCTCAGCCTCCCAAAGTGCTGGGATTACAGGCGTTTGCCACCTTGCCCAGCCAACAATCAGCATTTCTCTAGGATCAATAGCTATCTTTTTGGTGTGTTCTGCCAGGAGATATTGGCCAAGTAAGCTGAGGTCTGCACAGGCCAATAGGCACAGAGGCTGGACCAAGAGCCAGCAGGGCAGGCAGCGTGTCCTAACAACTGAGCCCATCCAGAGATGGCTAAGGGGAGGCCACTAACAAGTCCTGGCAGACATCAGAAGGGACACCCGGGCTCCCTGGCCTCCACCCCAAGGTTGGACTGTCCTAACCCCCTCAAAGAAGGCCTTGTTCCCCTAGCCACTGGGAGCACTGACGTTGAATAGCCTTCAGCCTCAGCTCCTGCGGAGAAAGCCTCACCCAAGGTCATGAGGTCCCAGGTGGCCCAATCCCCACAATCTGTGCAGGGTCTGAGGCCTGACCATCCTGACCTATCCAGCTTGGGATAACCGCAGCTCCAGAGCTCCCGTGGGGTGTGGGACCAGCTGGGGCTGTTATTGAACCTGCACTACCGGCTCAACCTCTCCCTCTCACGCTCCAGCTTCATTCTGCTCCTCCTCACAAGGCATGATCCCAATAAACATCCCATGCACCAAACCCTGGCTCAGGGCCTGTGTTCTGGGGAAGCTAATGTATCACCATAGGCTGCTAATTTCTCCCACCTGAGATGTGTTGAGATGCGGGGGATTCAAAACATAGAAAACTTTAAAGATTTAAAAAAATAAAGAATGTGTCTCTTTTTTAAAAGTTAAAAATTTAGCTGGGTGCAGTGGCCCATGCCTGTAACCCCAGCACTTTGGGAGATTGAGGCGGGCAAATCACAAGCTCAGGAGTTCCAGACCAGCCTGGCCAACATGGTGAAACCCCGTCTCTACTAAAAATACAAAAAAATTAGTTGGGTGTGGTGGTGTGCGCCTGTAATCTCAGCTACTCAGGAGGCTGAGGCAGGAGAATCGACTGAAACTAGGAGATGGAGGTTGCAGTGAGCCAAGATTGCACCACTGCACTCCAGCCTGGGCAACAGAGCGAGACTCTGTCTCAAAAAAAAAAAAGCTAAAAATTTGAGGCAACTTTTGAGAATGGTAAAGAAACCACATCTTTAGCCAGGTGCGGTGGCTCACGCCTATAATCCCAACACTTTGGGAGGCTGAGGCGGGCGGATCACCTGAGGTCAGGAGTTCCAGACCAGCCTGACCAATATGGTGAAACCCTGTCTTTAAAAAGAAAAGAAAAAAAAAAAAAACCAAATCTTCGTTAGTGTTTGTACTTGCTTTGTAAGCACAATATATATATTTTTTATTTTTGTCAACACACCTCTGCTGGCAGGAATGTAGGATGATATTTCTGTTTAGTCTGTGGGCCCGTGGCTAATTGGTTAAAATTCCTATGTGACTGTAATCTAAGTTATAGGTTTGGCTGGGTGAGGCATAGCTTCTATCAGGGAAAAGAGTGCATCCAAAATAAAGTGATAGTGATCACACATAGGACAGTCCCCCAAGGAGGATGTGATAAAAGTGTAGAGCTAAATGAAGTACTTAAGTACACATTTAACTATTTAAATGAAAGACCTGCCCAGGCTAAGAGGTAGCCCTCTGTCCTAGACCGACTTGATCTTGAGCTTAGAGTCCCTAAGAACACAGACTGTGCCCTCTGCTGGAGGGAAAGCACCACCAGCCCACACCAGGGGGGCCCAAGGGTGCGGTGGCTCAACCTGCAATTCCAGCACTTTGAGAGGCCAAGATGGGAAGATCACTTGAGCCCTGGAGTTCGAGACCAGCCTGGGCAACATAGCAAGACCCATCTTTACTTCTCTACAAAATTAAAAAAAAAATAGCCACGTGTGGTAGCACAGGCCTGTAATCCTAGCTACTCAAGAAGCTGAGGCAGGAGGATCGCTTAAGCCCAGGAGGTTGAGGCTAGGGAAAGTGGCCAAGAGAGCAATGATCATATAACTGCACTCCAGCCTGGGTGACAGAGTGAGACCCTATCTCAAAATAATAATCAAAAGAAAAATATATTTTTTTAATTTTTTAAAGAAAGGGGACAAAAAGGGCACAAGGACTGAGGGGCACAGACCCTCCAACTGGAGTGACTGCCAGAGCTGAACAGCACAGCAATATTACGGTGCTCCAAGACTCAGACCACAGAAGGCCCAGAGTCCTCCAAGAAGGACCCAGCCACAGAGTAAAGGTCTCCATGGGTGGAGTCTGGCTGAGGGGGTCTCAGGACAGGCAAGGCCCACGGACCCTGTGCCTAGAAGCAGGTTGGCCCACCCTGTGGAATCCTGCACAACTTGACACTGTGGCCCTTAGTGTCTCCAAACCTCAGTTTCCTCATCTGCAAAATGGGTCTTCCATTTGCCTCACAGAGATGCTGTGGTCAATAATGCTTTTTTATTTTATTTTATTTTTTTGAGATGGAGTCTCACTCTGTTGCCCAAGCTGGAGTACAATGGTGCCATCTCAGCTCACTGCAACCTTCATCTCCCAGGTTCAAGCAATTCTCCCACCTCAGCCTCCCAAGTTGCTGAGATTACAGGCACTGGCCATCATGCCCGGCTAATTTTTGGATTTTTGTAGAGATGGGGTTTCACCAGGTTGGCCAGGCTGGACTTGAACTCCTGACCTCACGTGATCCCCCTGCCTCAGCCTCCCAAAGTGCTGGGATTACAGACGTGAGCCACTGTGCCTGGCAATAATGCATATTTTTCAAAAACAGCATTTAACAATGGGCATATGGCCAGGTAAGGCTCATGCCTGTAATCCCAGCACTTTGGGAGGGTGAGGAGGGCTGATCAAGAGGTCAGGAGATCCAGACCATCCTGGCCAACATGGTGAAACCCCATCTCTACTAAAAATACAAAAATTCAGCCAGGTGCAGTGGCTCACACCTGTAATCCCAGCACTTTGGGAGGCTGAGGCATGTGGATCACCTGAGGTTGGGAGCTTCAGACTGGCCTGACCAACATGGAGAAACCCCATCTCTATTAAAATACAAAATTAGCTGGGCATGGTGGTGCATGCCTGTAATCCCAGCTACTCAGGAGGCTGAGGCAGGAGAATTGCTTGAACCCAAGAGGTGGAGGTTGTGATGAGCCGAGATTGTGCCACTGCACTCCAGCCTGGGTGACAAGAGACAAACTCCATCTCAGAAAAATAAAAATAAAAAAATTTGCTGGGCATGGTGGCGCACCCCTGTAATCCCAGCTACTTGGGAGGTTGAGGCAACAGAATGACTTGAACCTGGGAGGCAGAAGTTGCAGTGAGCCAAGGTTGTGCCACTGCACTCCAGCCTGGCGACAGACCGAGACTCCGTCAGAAAAAAACAAAAAGCAAAAAACAAAAAAACAATGGGCATGTGACAAATGCCAGTTTTCTTTTACTGGGATTTTCCACATGATCTGTGTACTGGTGAGGAGCCTCTTAATTGAAAGTGACAGAAACCCAGCATGTAGTAGCTTAGGCACGAACCGGATTAATGGGCTAGGTCAGGAAGGGCTAAGGTGGGACTGGCTGTGGGGATGCTGGGAGCAAGAACTCAGTGCTGCCAGGACTCTGTCCCCATCACTTGTGTCCTCCACCTGCCATGGAGATTCTGCCTCTCTGCCAGCCTTCTGCTCCTTGCTGGGACTGAGGCTCCTGGAGGCTCCAGGCCACAGGCTGGCCCTTGAAAGACCAAAGAGGAAAAGTCTCAGTTTCCCCCATTGGATCTGATCCATCCTAGGGGGTAGGACCCTGGTTGGCCCCTCCTGGATCCTCTCAGAGCAGGCTGCTCCCAGACAGGGGAAGGAAAGACTCAAAGCAGCCTGTCCCTTATGGCTCCCCTAAGTCCCCACTGCAGGGGTCACTGTCCTAAGCCCTGTCCCTCTTATATCTGAAGTTTTCCTGACAGATAAGTTGCCTTTCCCACAAAAATAGGCCAGGAAACCAGATGGGGTCTGATTTTTGCCTAAGGCCACACAGAACCCACACCGGGGCTCTGGGCCCTGGGGCGTGCCCACCCATGACACACAAGCTTGCCTGTGAACGCCCTGCACACAACCAGAACCTTCCTTTATCCACGTGCTTTGGCAAGAGCCAAAGCACTCAGATCTTTCAATACTCACCCCCCAACCCCATGGATTAAAAAACAGTCCTTTGCACCAGGCTCGGTGGCTCACACCTGTAATCCCAGCACTTTGGGAGGCCAAGGTGGGCAGATCACAAGGTCAGGAGATTGAGACCATCCTGGCTAACACGGTGAAACCCTGTCTCTACTAAAAATACAAAAAATTAGCTGGGCATAGTGGCACATGCCTCTGGAGGCTGAGGCAGGAGAATCACTTGAACCCAGGAGGCAGAGGTTGCAGTGAGCCAAGATCGAGGCCACTGCACTCCAGCCTGGGTGACAAAGCAAGACTCTGTCTCAAAAATAAATAAATGAAAATAAATTCCTTTGCATCTCTGAATATTCAATGTCAACCAATAAGGAAACAGAATTCACCTAAAATTCTGCTTTGGCTACTCACCTCCTGTATTTTATTAGTACTTTTCAAAATACAGTCTTTGGGGAGGAAAAACACCTCCCACCAATGGTCCAACCACACTGAACTTGAACAAGGTACGCAGAGTCCTTCAGTAAGAGATGGTTAGGATTACCCCAGCGGCAGATGGGTAAGTCGAGGCACAGCAGGGCAGTGGCATGGTGGCCGGTGCTGGCGGCACTGCGCAGGTTCTGGGCCTTATGTCCCGGTCTGGGTTCTGGCTTCAGCACTTTATAATCTGATGCGGTGGGAACAGCCTATGAATAGGGCCCGTGCCAGAAACTTGGAGGTGGTCAGTGCAGACCCCTCTGGCTCCAATGCCCTCACCCAAGGGTGGCCTCGGCTGGCCTGACTGCCCCTAACCTCAGGCAGCGGTGGAGCAGAGGGATGTCACACAGCACAAACGCCAGGGGGGGCACAGGCGTGGGGAGGGCAGCAAGGGATGAAGCAGAGTGCAGTGCGCAGGCACCGCGTCTCCTCCCCCAGGGCAGGTGGCCAAGCTCAGAGATTTCCTGGGTGATTAAGGGGAGGGGCGCAAAAACGCCCATGGCGGCCACCTGCTCCTTGTTGCCAGAGCAGGAACCCAGGTTGGGGCTTGGGGAGCAAATGAGGCTGGAACAGAGCACGGGGCAGTCAGATGGGGTGAGGCGAACAAAGGCCTCTCTCTGCGAGAGAAATCCCGGCTGGCTGCGGGGCGCACTCAGGCCACAAAGGGGCTTTCTCCGGCCACAGGCGGCCTGGCCAGCCCGAGGGCAAGGCAGGGCGTCTGCGCTGCCGCGGGCGAGGCAGCGCCGCTTCCGCGAGGAAAGAGCAGCTCCCGGGTCGGAGCCGAAGCCGGAGCGGGACTAAGGGCGCGGGGGACCGGCGGGGCCTGCGAGGCCGGGCGAGCACCCCCAGCCCCATCCCCCAGCCCAGCCCAGCCCGGCCAGCCCTGCCCTGCTGTCTCCATGGCGACCGTGATCTCAGTGCTTGGGCGGGGAGGGAGAGGCTGAGCCGGTTGCTACGCGACGGCCCGGTGACGTCAGACAATTGAGTTTGGTTCCCAAGGCAACTGGCCGGGCAGCTGGGCCGGGAACTATTTGTGTCTGTCCCCAGAGGAGCTGCGGAGCCTCCAGGGTCTGGCGCAGCTGAGGAAATGCGCTCTGGGCCCGGGGCAGGCGGGGGCCGGGACACAGAGGCCCTTTCAGCCCCCAGAGGCCTTGGGCCCGGGCGGGGCGGGGCGGCACCCTCCGGAGGACGCCCGGCCTTCTCCCAACTCCTGCCTGGGAAGCCCCTGGCCCGGCAGGGTTTGTCCTGTTTATAAAAGTGCTCCTGAGTAAACTCACTGAAGAAAGGGGCCTCTGTGTGCAGCAGCCCGGCCCACAGCGCCGCCGTCGGCACACAGTAGGCGCTCAGCACGGCCTTCTCATGGGACTGAGAACAAACACAGACCCTTGGGAGCTGCCAGGCCCCTCTAGCACTCAGAACCCGTGACATCCGGCGCCTGGACACCTGCGCCCTGGGCTGCAATGCTAGAATAAAATGCATAGCCGCTTGTTCTACACCCATGGAGGGACAGTGTGGGAAACAGGCCCCAGCCTTGCCCACTGAGGGTGAATGCACGAGTGAAAGTGACAATACATGGGTAAACTGAGGCAGGCGGCATCAGCCACAGAGGAGAGAGGATAAGGTTCCAGCCTGGGGTGGAAGAGGAACAAGATGCGACAGGAGCAGAAGGACCATCAGATGTGCAAAGATAAAGCAGGGACCTAAATTTGGGCCTGAGAGCTGGCCCACGCCTGCTGGTGGCAGTGGCTTAAGACGTGGGGCGCTGTGACTGGGTCTCAGACCCAGTGATGCTACCTACCCAGGCCTCTCTCAGGCTCCTCCCCCAGTGGCACTCTGTCACTACAGGGTGACATCCAGGCCCCTCACGATCTGTCTCCAGGGAGCCACCACCTCCCCCAGCCCAACAGGCCAAGCACTGACATCCAAACCCACTGCCTGCCCAGGAGCCAGGGCCCAGGGAGGCGTCAGCCCATTCCTGTAAACAGCAGTGTCTCTCAACAGTCAGCGACTGCCTTCTGACAGCCTGACCCGGGGCTCTGAGTGTGGGAGGTGTCTGGCATCTCTGAAAGAGTGGTTCCAGCCTGGCTTCTAGAACGGGGATTCTCCACCGCCAGATCTGCAGACTCCACCATCAGAGCGCCTACTGCAATTGAAAAAGCCTCAGATCTACGTCCTCTCCTCTCTGAGTGGAGCAGGCACCATGACCCGTTGTTTCATGCACAAGGACACTGATGCTCAGGGACTGCAGGGCCTGTCCAAGTATGCACCCAAGCCCACATCCCATCGAGGTTCCCCAGTCTCTCCCAGACAATCCCTAATTGTCGGAAACCAGTCCTGGGCCCAGGAACCAGAGCTGCTGAGCAGGCCCACCTACATAATTTGTGGAACCCAGTGCAAATTGAAAATTTGAAGCCCTTTGTTAAAAAATTATGAAGAGGCCGGGCACAGTGTCTTACATCTGTAATCCCAGCACTTTGGGAGGCTGAGGCTGGAGGATTACTTGAGTCCTGGAGTTCGAGACCAGCCTGACAAACATGTCAAAATCCTGTCTCTACTAAAAATACAAAAATTAGCCGGGCATAGTGGCTGGTACCTGTAATCCCAGCTATTTGGGAGGCTGAGGCAAGGAGAGTTGCTGGAACCCAGGAGACAGAAGTTGCAGTGAGCCAAGATCGTGCTGCTGCACTCCAGCCTGGGCAACAGAGGCTGAGCCTGGTGGCTCACACCTGTAATCCCAGCACTTTGGGAGGTGGAGGTGGGTTGATCACCTGAGGTCAGGAGTTCAAGACCTAGCCAATATGGTGAAATCCAGTCTCTACTAAAAATACAAAAATTAGCCAAATGTGGTGGTGCATGCCTGTAATACCAGCTACTTGGGAGGCTGAGGCAGGAGAATTGCTTTAACCTGGAAGGCAGAGGTTGCAGTGAGCCAAGATTGTGCCACTGCACTCCAGCCTGGGCGACAGAGTAAGACTCTGTCTTAAGGGCCAGGCGTGGTGGCTCATGCCTGTAATCCTAGCACTTTGGGAGGACAAGGTGGGTGGATCACCTAAGGTCAGGAATTTGAGATCAGCCTGGCCAACATGGTGAAACCCCATCTCTAAAGAAACAACAAAAAAGACTCTGTCTTAAAATAAAATTATGGATTTCAAGACAATATCAGGAGACCATCAAACTAAGGATGAGACCTATGTGACTGCACAGGTCATAGGCTCATGAAGCTGGCCAGGATGGCAAGTCCAGGACACCAAGCCACCAAGCCAGTCTCCTTCCCGGGCACCATCCACCTCTTCCCTCATTCAGGGTCCACTTGCTGGCCAGTTCCTGGGATCTCTCTGGCCTGCCCACTGGATGCTGCTGGAAGTCCAGGGCATCCTCAGAGAGGTCCACTAGACATCAGGGTGGTGCCCAGTTGTTTCCCATCAAAGACCACAGAACACTTCCAGAAACACTTCCAGAAATGCTCAATGCTGCCAGCACTGGAAGTTTGCCTGCCTGTTTTCAGCTGAATAATACTTGCTCTTGAAGAAAATGTAGCAGGGGCATCTACCTAAGGTGAAATGTAGCAGCCAAGAGATGAGAATCTGACACTGATCAACATTAAAACAATATATAAGAATGAAAGTCAGCTGGGCACGGTAGCTCACACCTGTAATCTCAGCACTTTGGGAGGCCAAGGTGGGCAGATCACAAGGTCAAGAGTTCAAGACCGGCCTGGCCAGCATAGTGAAACCCCATCTCTACTAAAAATACAAAAAATTAGCCGGGCATGGTGGCACATGTCTGTAGTCCCAGCTACTCCGGAGGCTGAGGCAGGAGGAGAATTGCTTGAATCGGGAGGCAGAGGTTGCAGTGAGCCGAGATTGTGCCACTGCACTCCAGGCTGGGCGACAGAGTGAGACTCCATCACAAAAAAAAAAAAAAGAACGAAAGTCAAGGACATGTTTGCGGCCTCCTAAGGTCCATGTCATGCCCATGATTTGTCTCACTCTGCCCTTGGGAAGCCAGGGAAGGGAACTTCTGCCTTGGCTCACCTGGGTTTGTCCCCACCCTGGCGTCAGGCCATTTACCTTTTGTTCCCTTGAACCCAACACCTCAATTTCATTCCCACCCAACAGCTTTGAACTTGCCTGGTTAATGTTCGTCTTCCAGTCTCTGCAAGGATCCCTGCGCGCTCTGAGCTCTCTTCCAGCTTATCTGGATCCTGCCCTCCTGTCTCAGTGCCACGTGCTGGGCAGCTTGCTGGGCTGCCCAGGTGCCCCACAGGACTGCAGGGCTGTTGGCCTCAGACAAGATGGCTCTCTGCTGTCAGATCCCTCCAGAGATGGCCTTGACCAGAGGGAATGCCTCTCGAAAGCCCACCTCTCCCCCTCGTGGGTTCACTCTGTGACTGGTGAGCAGTGGCATCCTGATGAGTGACCAGGTCTGGAAAGGTCCATCCCCACCTTGCCCCAACTCGGGACAATAATACAAGACCCACCGGGTGCGGTGGCTCACGCCTGTAATCCCAGCACTTTGAGAGGCTGAGCAGGGGGTGGATCACCTGAGGTCAGCAGTTCAAGACCAGCTTGGCCAACATGGTGAAACCCCATCTCTACTAAAAATACAAAAATTAGCCAGGCGTAGTGGCACACACCTGTAATCCCATCTACTTGGGAGGCTGAGGAAGGAGAATCGCTTGAACCTGGAAGGCGAAGGTTGCAGTGAGCCAAGATTGTACCACTGCACTCCAGCCTGGGCAACAGAGTGAGACTCTGTCTCAAATTAAATAATAATAATAATACAAGACCATCCCTGCTCCAGAGCTTCCCTTGGGGTCGGCAGGATCTTCCAAGTTCTCCCTCTGCCCATCCTGCTCCCTTCTCACAGAGATGCTGACCCCAGGAGCATGCCCTGATGAACCTCCTGCCTGGCAGTCTCCCTCTCAGAGTTGGCTTCCCAGGAAAGCTGACCTGCCTCCATGAAGCCATGTCTCCCCTACCTGGGGCACCTGTGGGCACCTCCCACCTCTTCAAATGCCCTGTAATAGTCACTCAGCAGATCCTCTTTGAAGGCCTCCAATGCGCCAGATGCTATTCTGGGTGCTGATGGTAAAGCAAAATGAAGCAGACACCCCTGCCCTCATGGACCGCAGTCCTGCAGATGAGCAGGCAAGAAGCAACCAAAGATTTAATGCAGTGACACTAAGCATCATACCACGGAATGATATAGCAGAGAATCTGATTGTGACTGGGGGCACCTGCTTTACATCAAACTTCCTCTGGGTCACAGAAGGTCTTTCTGAGGAGCCATGTCTGAATCAGAGGCCAGTCACTAGATAAGTTGAAAGACGAACATTAACCAGGCCAGTTCAAAGCTTTTAGGTGGGAATGAAATTAAGGTGTTGGGTTCAAGGGAACGAAAGGTAAATTAGAGTGAAGCTGATGCTGGGAGACGAGGTGAGAAGTAGGACCAGGGCCGGGCACGGTGGCTCACGCCTATAATCCCAGTATTTTGGAAGGCCAAGGAGGGCAGATCACTTGAGGTCAGGAGTTCGAGACCAGCCTGGCCAACATGGTGAAACCTCGTCTCTACTAAAAATACAACAACAAAAAAATTAGCCAGGCATGGTGGTGTATGCCTGTAGTCCCAGCTATTTGGGAGGCTGAGGCATGAGAATCACTTGAACCTGGGAAGCGGAAGTTGCAGTGAGCCAAGATCATGCCCCTGGGTGACAGAGTGAGACTGTCTCAAAAAAAAAAAAAAAAAGGCAGGACCAAGCGGGACCAGAGGATGCAGGGCCTTGAAGAAGAATCTAGCTTTTGTTGTGAGTGAGGTGGGAATGTCAGATGGTTCTAAGCAGGGCAGTTGTGGAATCTTTACCTGCTTCAGGCATCACTGGCCACCAGACAGAGAATGAATTCCTCACACGAACCACCTACTGTTTGGCACGTGAGCATTTTTGGAAGTATTTCTGGAAGTGTTCTATGAAATGGCTGTTAGGTTTGGGGTTTTTGTTTCTTTTTTGGCCATTAGGTTTTTTGGTTTTGGAGGTGTTTTTAGAGATAGGCTCTCATGTGGCCCAGGCTCTACTCAAACTCCTGGGTTCAAATGATTCTCCCACCTCAGGCTCCCAGCAGCTGGGGCTACAGGCACGCACCACTGCATAGGCTGAACATTAGCTTTTTTATTTTTTTAACAGATGGGGTCTCACTATGTTGCCCAGGCTGGAGTGCAGTGGCTATTCACAGGCACAGTCCCACTACTGATCAGCACGGGAGTTTTGATCTGCTCCGTTTCCGACCTGGGCCAGTTTCCCCCTCCTTAGGCAACCTGGTGGTCCCCCGCTCCCTGGAGGTCACTGTATTGATGCCGAACTTAGTGTGGACCCCCGATCAGCACAGCACACTGCAGCCCAGAACTCCCGGACTCAAGCAGTCCTCCAGCCTCAGCCTCCTGAGTAGTTGGGACTACAGGAACGCGCCACTGTGCCCAGCAACATTAGCTTTAACCTGCACTTGTGGAATATCCTGTCTGCCTCTTTTTTTTTTGGAGTGCCATGGTGCGATCTCAACCCATTGCAACCTCTACCTCCCGGGTTCAAGCGATTCTCCTGCCTCAGCCTCCCAAGTAGCTGGGATTACAGGCATGTGCTACCACGCCCAGCTAATTTTTGTGTTTTTAGTAAAGGCAGGGTTTCACTATGTTGGCCAGGCTGGTCTCGAACTCCTGAGCTCAGGTGATCTGCTCCCCCCCACCCCCTCGGCCTCCCAAAGCGCTGAGATTATAGGCATGAGTCACCGTGCCAGGCCTGATCTTCTGGTCTTCTTCTCACAGTGTGGTTCTTAGACCAGCATTTGCACCAGCTGGGAGCTTGCAGGAAATGCAGAATCCTAGGCCCCACCTAGGCCTACTAAATCAGAATCTGCAATTTAACAAGATCTCCAAGAAACTCTAATGAATGGTAAAGTTTAAGAAGCACTTCTAGAGGGCGGAATAACTGAAGCACCTCAGAGAAACCCCTCATAAGCAGCAGGAAGAGGGCAGGGGTTAAAAGAGAGGCAGCCCTTAAGCCCAGCTGAGATGGAAGAAGATTTTGATTGGAGGTAAGAGAAGGCTAAGACAAGGCTGGGAAGGAGGAAGCAGGTGTGAGGGTGGAGGGCCAGTGGTCTGAAGCAGCCAGGCCTAAGGGCCAGCAAAATGAGGAGGTAGAGATTCCTAGAAAGGCAGGATGGGCCAGGCACAGTGGCTCACGCCTGTAATTCCAGCACTTTGGGAGGCCAAGGCAGGTGGATCACCTGAGGTCAGGAGTTGGAGACCAGTCTGGCCAAGATGGCGAAAATCTGTCTCTACTAAAAATATAAAAATTAGCCGGGTGTGGTGGTGGACGCCTGTAATCCCAGCTACTTGGGAGGCTGAAGCAGGAAAATCACTTGAACCCGAGAGGCGGAAGTTGCAGTGAGCCGACATTTCACCACTGCACTCCAGCTTGAGCATCAGAGCAAGACTCCATCTCAAAATATAAAAATAAAAATAAAGGCAGGAGAAAGCTCTTTCGGGAGCAGCCCCTCAGCTGGCCAAACAATGGGGAGTTAGGTAGCATAAGGCTGAATTCTGGCTCTGGCTCCCACGAGCTAGGCGACCTTGGGCAAGTTATTTTACTTAACTCTCTGAGCCTCTACAAAGTGGGGATAATAATAGATGTGCCAGCTAGGGGGGGGAGATTAAATGAGATAACACATATAAAACGCTTACTTAGTAGAGTGCCTGGCACAGGGGAAAGGTGGGGGGCACTCAGTAAATGGTAACTGTGATGATGATTCAAGTGCGGGTTGGATTGGGAGGGCCAAGAGGTGGCACTGAAGGCTTCTGAGACGGGGAGTACTGCAGCCCTGCAGCCGTGTGTGGTTTCTTTTGTTTGTTTGAGACAGAGTCTCACTCTGTGGCCCTGGCTGGAGGGCAGTGGCCTGATCAGCTTACTGCAACCTCCATCTCCCAGGGTTCAAGCAATTCTCATGCCTCAGCCTCCCTAGTAGCTGGGATTACAGGCGTGCACCACCGCGCCCAGCTAATTGTTTTGTATTTTTAGTAGAGACGGGGTTTCACCATGTTGGCCACGCTGGTCTGGAACTCTTGAGCTTCTGATTTGCCCGCCTCAGTCTCCCAAAGTACTAGGATTACAGGCATGAGCCACTGAGCCCAGCCAGCAGCCTGTGTTTTAGGGAGATGAAGCCAGCGGGCGCACCAGGGACAAGGGCAGGGGGGTGGCCAGAGGCTGTGGGGGAAGCAGCTGGCCTGGGGGCGGAGGGAGGCAGGGGCAGGATGGCTCTGGGCTTCTAGGAGTGGGCCAAGGACACGCAGGCTCTGGGGGAGACTCCCTGTGGGAAGTGCCTGGCTGGGGGGGAGGGGGGCTTCAGGGAATAGCAGAGAGGGGAGAACCGAGGCATGGGAGAAGGATCAGGACCAGAGTCAGAGAGGAAACCTTCGGCCACAGGGCTTTGTGGGTACCTTGGGACAGGTGAGGCTGCTCCCAAGAAGGAGGTCCTGAGGGAGCAGGAGGTGAGCTCAGGTCACACAGGGGGCTCAGTTGGGGAGTCTTAAAAGTGGCAGCCACCCTGAGTCACTGAGTCTGAGAGGTGTCACCTCTGGCAGAGAGGAGGAGGCTGGTGCTCCCTGGGATGCTATCTCTGGCCAGTCCCTGGTTTGCAAATCCCTTCCTTGCCTGTGAGGTGGAGCTAGTACCGTCACTATCCCATACTGCAGATGGAGACACCAAGGCCCAGTGCGGCGGGGGTTATTCCAGACTCTTCCGCCAGGACACACGCGTTTGGCTAAAGCTGGTGTTTGTGGCAGGGTCTGTTCTGATTGGCCGACGCCTGTCCTACTGGTTAGTCAATGTTTTGAAGGTCACCCTGGTTACACAGCTGGATGGAGGACGCGGGATTCCAACGAACCCCTGGGGCTGGAGCCCTGCTCTGAACCACGACCCTCTCTCCATCTAGCGCTGCAGCACAGCTCAGAACAAGTCATGTGTGTCGAAGGGCTTTGGATGCTGTAAGGCACAGTATAAATACCAGGTTCCTCCATTCCTCCTGGCCGCAAGAAGCCTGTTGAGGCCAAAGAAGCTGGGCCATGAAAAGGCAGAGGAGACGCTGCTGTGGGGAACCAGCATTCTCTCTGTTTACACGACGGGGAAAGTGAGTCAGAAGGGAAGCCTCCCTGAGTGGAGCCCCATGGTCAGCCCTTGGGAAGTTCTCACTTGCCAGACACCATCCGGCAGTAACAAGGTTAGCCTGGGCTTGTCCCCAGGAACAGTCCAGGCTCTCCTGCAACTGGCCACCAGGGGGCGCCGCTCCCCCAGCCATTTCACTGAACCGCCCCCTCCGGCCCCCGCCTACCCCCTCCCCGCCAAACCTGCTCGCGAGAAACCAGGCCTTGGAAGGAGTCCCTGAGAGCAGGCATAGAGACTTTGAAAGTAGCAAAGACGCGGGAGATGATGAGTGGCGGCAGGAGTTCGACCCTGCCCCACTGGGAGGGAGAAGGGAAGGCGGGACGGAAGCCTACTTATACCCATTTTCAATTCCCAAACCAGCCCTGTGGAGGAGCGCCTGTTCCCACTTTACAGATAAGGAATTAGAGGCCCAAAGATGTTGGGTGAGATCAAGAGGCCAGGGACAGGCAGCGCTGGGTCATCTGCTTCCAAGGTCAGTGACCAATGGAACCACAAGCAAATGCTAGCTCATTTGGCCCTGTCGCCTCCCGGGGTTCCACCCCCCCACCCCCCGCCGATCCTATGTTCTGAGTCTTGGCCAACATCACAACCCATTCCCCTGCTGTGTTCCAGCAGCAATCCCAGCAGCCCCTTCTCCAACCTGAACTTTTTGGAAGCCTGGCACCTGCTTCATTGTTCTCCAGAGAACCCCATCGGCCACCCATCCCACAGCCTCCCCATCTGGGCAGAGCAGGAAGCCCCCACTGCAGCCCTGTCCTGCTTGACATCCCTTCCCCACCCCAGGGACCCCGCGGGGTCAGGTTTGGCTCCTCGGCACTCCATGGCAGGCAGCAGCACAAATAAACAATGGGACATTTGAACCAGGAAGAGCCTGCGGTTGAGGCCAAAACAGGCACCAACGTTTTCTCTCAGCTCCTACCAACTCCTTTTATGGCCTCTGGGCCCAGTTCCTTCTTCATAAAAAGTCAACTGGAAAAGGCCTCGAGTCACTGGGTCCAGCCTGAGCCAACACTTTCCTTCTCTATAGGAAAACCCGTCGGGCCGCCTTCCCGGCTCCAGCCGGCAGCGTCCGGCACCAGAGGGAAATTCTGGCCCCGGGGCGGGACCTGGGCAAGTCTGCCCGGGAGGCCCAGTCCCTGCACCTGTAAAATGAGGGACGGGCCTAACTGTAGCTTCTTCAAAGGCCCCCCGCCCCCAGCTTGAGGTTCTGTATCTAGCCCCGGGACCCGCCCTAACGAACACTTATTTCGGCCCCCTCTGTCCAACGGTTTCCTTCCCTCTGCCCTGAGAGCTGCGAGCAGCTTGCGTGTGTGGGCGCACGTGCGTGCAAGTGATCCTGCGTATGCAGGAGCCGGCGACGGCCGGACGCACCTCGGCGCACGCGTCTGCGTCTGTGCGCGCCCCTAAGGTGCCGGCCTCCCCACGCCAGCCAGGTGGCCGTGTGCAGCGCCGCGTGTACCCCGCGTGTACCAACCCGGGCCGTCCGCCCCTCGCGGCGGACAGCACGCGGTGCGCAGCACCTGGAACGTGGGAGCTTCTGGTTCCTGGTCCCGGGGACCAGCGCCCCCTCCCCGCCAGGGATTATTTTTCTGCTCGGCGAGGCACGCTTCGGGGCAGGGGCCGAGAGCAGCCCCGCCCGGGCCGGCCTGCTAGGGCGGCTAGGCTGCCGGGAGCGCGCCGCCCCCACCCCGGCGCCCTGATGGGTTTTTCCATGACTGCATCCGGCCTCGGGCCGCCTTTGTTCCCGCCGTCCCCGGTCTGCCGGCGAGCCGGCCCGCCTCTCCCTGCGCGCCGGGGTTTTTCCAGGGCTCAATTGGAGCAGGGGCGAGCCGCCTCCCCACCCCCAGCCTCCCGCGCCCCGGCTGCCCCCGAGTCCTTTTTCGGGGATCCGAGCCCTCTCCAGACGCGCTGCTCTGTCTCCTGCCCCGCCTCCAGGGCCTGTGTCCTCCCAGCCCCACAATTGTGCGCAAAGTTGACGGTCACCGGGCCGGCGCGCTTCGGCATCTCGCAAAGGCGCTGCCCGCACCCATAGTCCCTCCCGGGGGCTGCACGTTGGAAAGGATGAGGTCGCCCCTACTTCGCAGTTGCAAAGGGCCTCGCGTTTTCCCCAAGGGGCGGGCGGTGCAGTCAGGGCCCTGGGAGGCCTGGCCCACTGCGGAGGGGAACCCGCTCGCTCGCACGCGGCACGGCGCCGCTGGGAGATCTCTGTGTGATCACCGTGCGTGGCAGCTCCTGGGCGGAAACACCTCCCACCTCCACGTGAAAGTGGGCTCACCCGCGGGCGGAAAGCGACAAGGCTGGGGGACGACTCGGTGCTCCCCTAATCCCCTCCCCGCTGTCAGTAAGGAAGTGGAGACAAACCGAAAAGGGGCCTTGGAGAAAGGAGAAGGGCGGGATGAGGGAGTCGGGGGATTATCAGAGGGAGTGAGGTCACGCTCAGAGCCTCAGATCCCCCGTGCCCGTGGGAACTGCGTGTCCGCCACCGATCCTGCCAGCTCCGGGTTGAGTTCAGTCTGTGTCTCTGCCCGCTGCGACTTTGCGCGCCCTGGGGCCTCCCAGCTATCGCCTGGCTATGCTGGCGGGAAAAGTGTAAGAAACGCTGTTTGCCCTGCAGGAGAAGCCAGACTCGCAGGGGTGCTCAGGCTGGGGAAGGGCACCTGCCTCTGTGGGGCTTTTGGAATCCCAGGTGGCGTAAGTGCGGGCGAGAGGAAGACGAGGACGGAGCAGGAGGAACTCCCGGATCCGCAGAGGCCAGAGGCCCAGAGCTGTCTTGCTGTGCGGAGTCGGAGGGAACGCCCCGTCGGCCCTTTGAGCGCCAGCTCCCTTGTCTAACCAGTCTTGAGGGAACCCACAGGCTGCTCGGGAAGGGCCTTTCCTCCAGGTGTCCTCTTGGTCAGCTTTGCCTGCTCTATCGCGTGTCCCTGTGTCTCTGACCGTCCCCTCTCCACCCTCTTATTTGCTTTCAGAGGCAGGACACCGGTCCCCATCCCCAACCACCCCAGGATGAGAAAGTCTTGGTCCTGGCCGGGAGCACTGGCTCCCAACGCCTGTAATCCCAACGCTTTGAGAAGCTGACGCAGGAGGATCTCTTGAGCCCAGCAGTTTGAGGCCAGCCTGGGCTATATGGCAAGACCCTTTATCAATACAAAAATAAATTAGCCAGAAGTGTGTCCTGTGCCTGTGGTCCTAACTACCCAGGAGATTGAAGCAGGAGGATCTCTTGAGCCCTGGAGTTGGAGACCAGCCTGGGCAACATAAGGAGGCCCTGTATTTTAAATAAAAATAAGATAAAAAATAAATAAAGCCTTGATCCCACACCTGGATTCACTGCTGCTAACAGGCTAACTCAGAGGCCCTTTGCCCTTGTGAAATTTGTGGGAGATTCCAGAAGTGGAGGCACAGGCCCTGGCTGGGGGGCCCAGCCCTCCCATAAGGAGAACTTTAACTGAGATACCTGCTTCCTTCCTCCATCAGTCCCCCCAACGCCATGGCAATGGAGGCCTTCAAGATGCACAACTCCTCATCTACTATGCCAACTGATATTGACTAGACTGAGCAGACAAGCAGGGCCTCCTTAGACTCATCTGAAAATATTGGGGTAAGCAGGATGGCATCCAGTTCCCAAAATGATAGCACTGTGGCATCTCCTCTCTCCTTCCTACACCCTGCACAGGGAAGGAAGTCACGTTTAAAGAGCTAGTCAGTGCCGGACGCAGTGGCTCACATAGCGAGACCCATCTCTACTAAAAATACAAAAAATTAGCCAGATGTGGTGGCAGGTGCTTGTAGTCCCAAGCTACTTGGGAAGCTGAGGCAGAAGAATCGCTTGAACCCAGGAGGTGGAGGTTGCAGTGAGCCAAGATCGCACCACTGCACTCCAGCCTGGGTAACAGAGCAAGACTCTGTCTCAAAAAAAAAAAAAAAAAATCTAGTCAATGCCGGTGGTGCCAATGGTAATGGTGCCAATTTAAGTGGTGTCAGATGGTTTCTACCTATCCTCCCTGGCCAGGGCCAGCTTGGGGGTAGCAGGAGAGAAAAAAAGCCCATTGGCAGGTGCTTGGGGTAGTGGGTCCCAGGTGTGACTTCCATGCGGGGACAAACATCAAAGGTGGTGTCACTCAGAGATAAGGGGATTGCACCACTAACTCCTGTTTGCTGTTCCTTCATCCTCAGCTGTCATTTCGACTGTTCACCCTTCAATCTCCATGTCCTTGCTCAGGCTACGAATATTCTATTTTTGTTTTGGAGACAAGGTCACACTCTGTTGTCCAGGCTGGAGTGCAGTGATAAGATCCCGGCTCCCTGCAGCCTCCACTTCCTGGGCTCAAGCCATCCTCCTGCCTCAGCCTCCCTAGTAGCTGGGATTACAGGCGCACACCACCATACCCAGCTAATTTTTTGGATTTTTAGTAGAGAGATGGGTCTCGCTATGTTGCCCAGGCTAGTCTTGAACTCTCGAGCTCAAATGATCTTCCCACCTCGCCTCCTAAAGTGCTGGGAGTACAAGCGTAATCTTAACTCCCGGCCTGAAGCATTATTCTTCTTCATCACCTCCCACCTACTCACATACACTCTGCAGAACTTTCCTTCTAGTGAGAATGTTTTCTCCTCCCTTGAAAGGCAGAGTTCGGGAGAGCAGAAACAAAGAGGAATGCTCTGATCTTGGTGCATCCTAAAAATGGAATTAAACTTCCAATAACGATAGCAAATGCTTAGTTAGTATTTGCTATTTGCCAGGCTGTTCACATATATTAATTCATTTAACCCACATAACCACCCTGGGAGGTGGGCACCATTTTATAGATGAGAAAACAGGCACAAGAAGTGAGGCAGCCCGTCCACGGTCACACAGGCAGGGGCTCTGCTGCATGTTGACCGTGGCAGCCCAGCCCAGCGCCTGTGCTTCTAGACTGTGCTTATAAAATTTTGCACAGGCAGAATCAGGAAGTGCTGTGAATACACATAGCTCATCCGTAGAGCAGGATGAAAACAATAGGTGCTGGGGTTTAGGAGACATTTTTCTAGGGAAGAGTCACATTCATAACAGCGATGCCTGCTGCACTTCCTACGTTGTGGCTATTACAGTTGTTTTATGGGTTTTTTAAATCACAACTGTCAACTGAGAAGTGTATGCCAGTCAGATCATTACCTTGATGGAAGAAAACGCCAAGTCCTTCCAGCAGTCATGTGCACCCTATAATATTTCTTCATTTCATATTTATTGACCCACTTGCCTGTGCCCAGCGCTGTAGCAGAGGCTACAGTTGTTGTAGAAGAGACAACACATAGGTCCACGTAACAGTGATATCTTCAGTTGCCAAAGGGAGCATTTCAATTGACCAGCAGCTAATAACTGGTGAGGTCCCGTGGCCAACCAACATGAAGGTGGGCTCATGACCCCTCTGGTCTCCATGCCTTTGTGAGACGCCCTGACTTGGGTGTGGGTGGGGCCTGTAACTTGCTTCTAATTAATAGAATATGGCAAAGATGACAGGCTGGATACGACTATGTGTGTGTATATGAAATTGTAATGACAGTTCTGCTAGGATACGTCCTTCCTTGTCGGCTTACGAGCAAGAAACTGATGCCTTCAGCCCAACAACCTTCTCAGAGCTGAATTCTGCCGAGTACATGAGCTTGGAAGAAGATCATTCCCCAGTGAAGCCACAGATGAGACTCCAGCCCTGGCCTACACCTCAATCACAGACTTGGAGAGGACCCAGTTGAACCATACTCAGACTCCCGTAAGAAAATTGCAAGATAATCTATGGCCGTACCACCCTGAACGTGGCTGATCTTGTCTGAAAATTGCGAGATAGGCTGGGTGCACTGGCTCACGCCTGTAATCCCAGCCCTTTGGGAGGCTGAGGCGGGCGGATCACCTGAGGTCAGGAGTTCAAGACCAGCCTGACCAATATGATGAAACCTTGGTTTCTACAAAAATTAGCTGGGCATGATGGCAGGTGCCTATAATCCCAGCTTGGGAGGCTGAGGTGCGAGAACTGCTTGAACCAGGGAAGCAGAGGTTGCAGTGAACCAAGATGGCACCATTGCACTCCAGCCTGGATGACAGAGAGACTCCTTCTCAAAAAAAAAAAAAAAAAGGAAAGGAAAAAAAGAAAATTGTAAGATAATAAATATGTGTTTTTGTTTGTTTCATTTTTGTAGAGATGGGGTCTTGCTATGTTGCCCAGTCTGGTTTTGAATTCCTGGGCTCAAGTGTTCCTCCTGCTTCATTCAGCCTCCTAAGTCGCTGGGACTACAGGCCTTTGCCACTGCACCAAGCTAAATGTGTATTGTTTTAACCATCTACGTTTGTGGTGACATTTTTATGCAGCAACAAAGAACCAATATAGAACCTATTAGGTACAAAGTCCTCTGTAGGGCTGTTAGGGAATACCAGAAAGTGTAAAGAACCCAGCACTTCAGGAGCTTCCCAGCAGTCGAGGTGAAAAAGGAACCACAGTGTAGTTCTACTATTTGAAAAAAGAAAATTCATGTTTCCAAAGATTGAACGCAGCCAGGCACACTGGCTCATGCCTATAATCCCAACACCTTGGGAGGCCCATGTAGGAGGACTGCTTGAGGCCAGGAGTTTGACACCAGCCTGGGCAACATAGTGAGACTCCCATCTCTACAAAAATAAAAAATAAAGAGGGAAACTGGCTCCTGATTCTAAGAGGAATTTATCGTGTGGTCAGTATCTATGCACACTCTGTGAACAGAGCACTGACTCTGTAGGGGCTGGACCGCCTGCAGTTCAAGAGTCCTCCTCATCTGCCTCCTTTGGGTCTGACCTCCTGCCACCTCACACCCTTCTGCTCGCCGCCCTCCTCCTGGACTGCCTGTCTTCCTTCTCGGCCCATTGCCTCCTACATTTCAAGGACCAGCTGGGACCTGTCACTTCTCCTTCAAAGCCTTTGATTCCCAAGCAGAATTAACTGGTTTCTCCCTGAACTCCCAGATTGCTGTTATCAAAGGCATCACGTCGTATTCTTCATTTTTCTTTTTTTTTTTCCTCTGTCTCATTTCTGTAACTTAGACTTGATGCGCAGGTGTATTCTTAATTTTTCACTGTTTGAGCACGTGCTAAATGCTGGGCCTCCTCTTAGGTGAAAGAGACAACAGACACAAATGCAGCACAGGGCTCTCCTTGGGGGCCATCAGCCTGTGCCACCATGGTCATGGCGCCATCCTTTCCCCCACATAGGGCCTGTCATCTGTGGAGCTAGCATGACACACAGCAGCCTCGAGTCTCAGCATTGTCCAGTGAATGACTGAGGCTGGGCAGACGTTTCTCTGCTAGCTCGCAGGCAGCTGCTGCCTTCCTGACAGGCTTTGGGGAAAATGTTCACTTAAAATATGTCCCCAAGTAGCTGAATCTGTAGGAGATCATAATTCCGTGGTATCCATGTGAACTCAACATTCAACCTATTGAGCGCAAAAGTCAGCAGAAACTGACTTAGTTTCCTCGTTATTGACATGAGGCTGCGGGGGCTGACTTGGTAGGGTCAGCAGCCTTTAAAGGTTGCTCCCAGTTTCTCATAGCGGTGTCTCTGCAGTATGGAAGGAGATTTAGAACATCCTATGGCAGTGATTTTATGCATCTAATTTATCTGAAAACTGAAGGACTTTAGCACAAGATAAGAGGGAAGGCATGGCTGGATTGTGGTGGCTCACGCCTGTAATCCCAGCACTTTGGGAGGTCAAGAGATGGAGACCATCCTGGCTAACACGGTGAAACCCTGTCTCTACTAAAAATACAAAAAATTAGCCGGGCATAGGGGCAGGTACCTGTAATCTAAGCACTTTGGGAGGTCAGGAGATCAAGACCATCCTGGATAACACAGTAAAGCTCTGTCTCTACTAAAAATACACAAAATTAGCCGGGCATGGTGGCAAGTGCCTGTAATCCCAGCTACTTGGGAGGCTGAGGCTGGGGAATCGCTTGAACCCAGGAGGTGGAGGTTGCAGTGAGCCGAGATCGTGCCACTACACTGCAAGACTCCATCACAAAAGAAAAAAAAAAAAAAGAGGGAAGGCGACCAAGGTGTGGCCCTATTAGGATTGTTGCTCAGCACTTCGCCCCAGGTGTTTACAGGAGGGGCTACACAAGTCCTCTGTCACTAGCTGCAGCCTCAACGGAGAAGTCCTCGGGGGTGCTACCTGCACCGCAGAAGGAGATGGGGAGTGTCTGAGGGCCCCGGAGGACACAGACCGGCCCTCGGGGAGATAGCTATGGGGGCAGCCCACTCCATCCTCCCACCCCCACCAGACTTCCTGGCCTTCCCTGGCAAATGTAGGCCACCTTGTGTTCAGTTTCCTGGAGAGTCTCCTTTCCCCAGGATCCCGGTCCCCCGGGGAGGAGTGAGAGCTACCCCAGTCCCCATCTGTGGGGCCTGGCTGCCTTCAGAAGGGCTGCGCGCCATTGCCGCATCGCGCTGCGTCTAGGATGATTTCCTGGCTGTGACCCAAGCACCTGGAGCCTGCATTATTTCTGCTCAGAATTTCCAAGCCTCGCCTAAGTCCTCCAAGGAGAACCCCTCGCCCCACCCCTAGACACCGATGCGGGCCTCCAAGAGTTTTTGTAATGTTACAAGGTTCCCGGAATCCACGGGAGTTTTGCTACATTCCCTGGGACTTGTTTACCGCATATGCAGATTGCGGCGGCAGGGGGCGGGGGGCGGGGGGATGAGCCTTCTCCCCAGAGCTGAGAAACCTGTTTCTGTTTCTGTTTCCTCACTGCCTGGTCGGCTCTCTTTCCCTCTTAGGCAGAGCTGGTGCCCCATTTTAATCTAAGCTGCAGGAGAAATAGTCTCAGAAATGGCTCAAAACACTGCCCCTGGATCCCATCATCTAAATTTCAAATATTCCGTGAAGCATGCCCCTTGTATTATATCAGCGCTCCTCTTCCCTCCGTGCTCCGTGTGTGTGTGTGTGTGTCCCTCCGGCCTCCTTAGACCTGCACCTTTTGGTGTCCTCTCGTGTGTGTGTGTGTGTGTGTGTGTGTGTGTGTGTGTGTAGTTTTGCTCTTGTTGCCAGGTGTCCTGTGTGTCTGTGTGTGTGTGTGTGTGTGTCTGTGTGTGTGTGTCTCTGTGTGTTTGTGTAGTTTGGCTTGTGTGTGTGTAGTTTTGCTTTTGTTGCCCTGGGTGGAGTGCAATGGCGCGATCGATCCTGGTTCACCACAACCTCCTCCTCCTGGGTTCAAGTGATCCACCTGCCTCAGCCTCCCGAGTAGCTGAGATTACAGGCGTGCACCACAATGCTCAGTTAATTTTGTATTTTTAGTAGAGATGGAGTTTCTCTATGTTGGTCAGGCTGATCTCAAAGTCCAGACCTCAGGTGATCTCCCCGCCTTGGCCTCCCAAAGTGCTGGGATTACAGACGTGAGCCACCATGCCTGGCAGCCTGAGTAAATCTTAAAAAAACAGCGTTTTGGCCGGCACAGTGGCTCACACCTGTAATCCCAGCACCTTGGGAGACCAAGGTAGGTGGATCATTTGAAGTCAGGAGTTAGAGACCAGCCTGGACAACATGGTGAAACCTGTCTCTACTAAAAACACAAAAAACTGGGCCAGGTACGGTGGCTCACGCCTGTAATCCTAGCACTTTGGGAGGCCGAGGTGGATGGATCACCTGAGGTCAGGAGTTCAAGACCAATCTGGTCATCATGGTGAAACCCTATGTTTAAAAAAAAAAAAAAAGAAAAAAAAACACGAAAAACTGGGCATGGTGGTGGGTACCTATAATCTCAACTACTCAGGAGGCTGAGGCAGGAGAATTGCTTGAACCCAGGAGGCAGAAGTTGCAGTGAGCTGAGATTGCGCTGCTGCACTCCAGCCTGGGCAACAGAGTGAGACTCATTGTCTCAAAAAAAAAAAACTTCGGATGATTGATCATATGTCCCAGCCAGAGAGAATTCAGGAATCTACAGACCCTGGAGAGAGGAGCCTAATGGAGGTGGTGCATGAGTGAGTGTGGCCGGGAGCTCTCTTTGTACCCAAGAGAAGCCACCAATGGCCCGGCCTGGACACCCACCAAGAGGAAGCGCCTTAGTGGCTGCCCAGGACTCCCTTCGAGCTCCATTAGGAAACATTTGCTTTTTGAAACAAGTACTTGAAATGAGGACTTAACTCCCTGGGTTTCTGGGTGTCTTCCTCTGTGGTTGGCTTGTTGCTCTGCCTCCTGGCATCTCTGTGAGGCATTTTGAGCTTCCCACAGCCTTTGTCGGAAGGACAATTAGGGCTGGTTTGGACCTGGGCTCTGTGAGTCTGGGTTATTCTCTGGAAAGCTGCTCCTGAGAGATGCTTGAAATGGAGTTTTGCATGCCCTTCAGATGGCGGAAGGGGACTCACAGAGGCCATCTCCCTGTCTCAGTCCCAGGAGTCACAGTGCTGAGTGTTAGAATCACAAACACTGATGGCTGGGCTTGGTGGCTCATTCCTGTAATCCTGGCACTTTGGGAGTCTGAGGCAGGTGGATCAATTGAGGACAGGAGTTTGAGACCAGCCTGGACAACATGGCCAAGCCCCGTCTCAACCAAAAAATACAAAAATTAGCTGGGCATGGTGGTGCACACCTGTAGTCCCAGCTACTCAGGAGGCAGAAGCATGAGAATCACTTGAACCCAGGAGGCTGAGGTTGCAGTGAGCGGAGATTGTGCCACAGCATTCCAGCCTGGGCGATAGAGTGAAACTCTGTCTCAAAAAATTATATGTAAAATAAAAATAAATAGAATCGTAGGCATTGTGCAAGAAACGGGAGCTTCTGAAGTACTCATCTCAGCCTAGAACTCTGTAGAGGATTCGCTCTCACTAGTTGAATGTCCGATTATAAGGACCCCTGAGCATCCTACCAGTCCTTGTTACACAGTATAAGGTTAAGGGGGACCCCACCAGCAGCACCTCAGCCCCCCTTGAAGCAGGCAGTCATTCCCCCCTGGGAACCATCCTTTGCAGGGGCACACTATGGACAAAGCCACACTAGTGGGGAGACAGGAATATACAAAGTGGGTATTTACAGCCAGAGATATAAGCAAGGCTCAAGGAACTGTCAGGTTGGAACCAGATAGCTGAGCAATCTCTTTCACCTGAGCACATATACAGGAGGATGATACCATTGCATTCCTTTAGGGAGCAGCAGGAGTAGAAATGAATCATCATGAAGATCAAGTAAGTCAGAGATGATCCCTGCCATGTTAAAGAGCTAAAGTTATTTAGCCCACTGCTATAGTTGGACTTTATTTTATTTTATTCTATTTTATTTTTGATGGAGTCTTGCTCTCTTTCCCAGGCTGGAGTGCAGTGGTGCAATCTCAACTCACTGCAGCCTCTGCCCCCTAGGTTCCAGTAATTCTCCTGCCTTGGCCTCCTGAGTAGCTAGGATTACAGGCATGCACCACCATGGTCAGCTAATTTTTTTTTTTTTTTTTTTTTTTTGCAAAGGGATAAGGGAGGAAGGGGAAAGGAGCCTAGTTTTTATATTTTTAGTAGAGACAGCGTTTCATCATGTTGACTAGGCTGGTCTCAAATGTCTGACCTCAGGTGATCAGCCCGCCTCAGCCTCCCAAAGTGCTGGGATTACAGGTGTGAGCCACCGCACCTGGTGGACTTTATATTTTATTTTATTTTATTTTTGAGACAGAGTTTCGCTCTTGTCACCAAGGCTGGAGTACAATAGCATGATCTCAGCTTACTGCAATCTCTACCTTCCAGGTTCAAGTGATTCTCCCACCTCAGCCTCCCAAGTAGTTGGGAATACAGGGGTCCACCACCATGCCTAGTTTTGTTTTGTTTTGTTTTGTATTTTTAGTAGAGATGGAGTTTTGCCATGTTGGCTAGGCTGGTCTTGAATTCTTGACCTCAGGTGATCCCCCAGCCTCAGCCTCCCAAAGTGTTGGGATTACAGGTGTGAGCTACCTAGCCCAGCCTTTTATTTTTACTTTTATTTTATTATTATTAGTTTTTGAGACGGGGGTCTCACTTTTTCACCCAGGCTAGAGTTCAGTGGCATGATAGTGGCTCAGTGCAGCCGTGACCTCCTGGGCTCAAGCAATCCTCCCACCTCAGCCTCCTGAGTAGCTAGGACCACAGGCATGTGCCACACGCCTGGTTAATTTTTTGTATTTTTCGTAGAAACGGGGTTTCACCACATTGCCCAGGCTGGTCTTGAACTCCTGAGCCCAAGTAATCCTCCTGCCTCGGCCTCCTAAAGTGCTAAGATTACAGACGAGCCACTGCACCAGGCCTAGTTGGATTTTAAAAGGAGGAGTTAAAAACCTAAAGTGAAAATTAGCTAGCCATGGTGGCGTGTACCTTTAATCCTTGCTGTTGGGGAGGCTGAGGCAGGAGAATGAATCCCTTGAGCCTGAGAGGTTGAGGCTGCAGTGAGCCATGATCATGCCACTGCACTCCAGCCTGGGCAACAGAGTGAGACCCTGTCTCAAAAACAAACAACAACCACAACAAAAAAACAAAACCTAAAATGGAAGGGAATTTGGTTTCCAAAAGCCACAGGCTGGTAAAGAAACGCGGCTTATTCTGGGAAGAAAGGTCAGTCTTTGGATTTCTTCCCCGCTCCCACCACATTCCAGGAGAGAGTTTCCAGTTCATTGGCAGGTATATTTCACAACACCCTTGGGGGCAGGAAAAAAAACAGCCATTTATTTTTGGAGTTCAGGACCAAATAATTCTGGGATGGATTGACTCACATAATCAGGGTTAGACTTGCCTAATTCATGTAGGCTAAAGGGTAGTAACGCAAAAGACTTCATTCCTCCCATGGGAAAATTGCTGCACATTCCAGGGCATTCTGTGGGAAGAGCAGAAAGCTTCAGACCCACACTGGGTAAAGCTCTTCTCAGGCTGGTGACAGTGGAACAGTGTGGTCAGAGCACAGTCCAGAGTCACCGGCTTAAGAGGAGATGTGGGGAAGGGTCCCATGCAGGGCTCAGAAAGTCCTGGTGGATTTGTCGTCCAGGGTCAAGATGGAAGAAAGGTCCCAGCTGCATAAACAGTCAAGAAAAGATTGGGAGCAGTACAGATTGACTGGAAAATATGTAAGAAAAATCTTTTTTTTTTTTTGAGACAGGTTCTAGCTTTTTTACCCAGGCTAGAGTGCAGTGGTGTGATCTCTGCAGTGCGGCCTCGACCCCCCAGGTTCAAAACCATCCTACTGCCTTAGCTTCCTAAGCAGCTGGGACTACAGGTGTGCACCACCACACCTTTTTTTTTTTTTTTTATAGAGATGGGGGTTTCGCTATGTTGGCCAGGCTGGCCTTGAACTCTTAAGCTCAGCAATTCACCTGCTTTGGCCTTCGAAAGTGGTGGGATACAGGGGGGAGCTGCTGCACCTGGCCAATTTTTTTATTTTTATTTTTTAAGAGATGGGCTTTCACCATGTTGGTCAGGCTGGTCTTGAACTCCTGACCTCGTGATCCACCTGCCTTGGCCTCCCAAAGTGCTGGGATTACAGGCATGAGCCACCACACTTGGCCTTGGCCAATCTTTTTTTAAAATAGTAAATCTGAGCCAGGCATGGTGGCTCATGCTTGTAATTCCAGCACTTGAGCCTGGGCAACACAGTGAGACCTCATCTCTATTAATTTTGAAAATTATTTGTAAAAAGAAATAAAATTTAAAAAGGATAGTATGGCCAGGCGTGGTGGCCCATGCCTGTAATCCCAGCGCTTTGGGAGGCTGAGGCAGGCTGATCACTTAAGGCCAGGAGTACAAGACCAGCCTGGCCAATATGGTGAAACCCTGTCTCTACTAAAGATTAAAAAAAAAATTAGCTGGGCGTGGTGTGCACGCCTGTTGTCCCAGCTACTTGGGAGGCTGAGGCAGAATAGCTTGAACCCAGGAGTGGAAGTTGCAGTAAACCGAGATCATGCCTCTGCACTCCAGCTTGGGCAACAGAGCGAGACTCTGTCTCAAAAAAAAAAAAAAATAGTCCCTTTAAATAAATAAATAAGAATAGTAAATCTGCTGGGCATGGTGACTCATGACTGTAATCCCAGCTACTCAAGAGGCTGAGAGAAGAGGATTACCAGCCTGGGTAACATAGGGAGACCTTGTCTCGTCTCTAAAACGAAGAAAAATATTAAATCTGAAAATACCAGATACTAGTGAGGATATGGGGGAATGAGTACTTTTTTTTTGTTTTTCTTTTTGAGACAGGGTCTTGCTTGGTTGCCTATGCTGGCGTGCAGTGGCACACTCTGGGCTCACTGCACCCTCGACAAACCTGGGCTCAGGTGATCTTCCCACCTCAGCCTCCAAAGAAGCTGGGACTACAGGCACTCACCACCACATCTGAGTAATTTTTGTATTTTTTGTAGAGACGGGGTTTTGCCATGTTGGCCAGACTGGTCTCAAACTCCTGAGCCAAAGTGATCTGCCCACCGCGGCCTTCCAAAGTGCTGGGATTACAGGTGCAAGCCACCGCGCCTAGCCTGAAATGGCACTGTCATTGGTAGGTACTTTGGGAGCACGTAGCAACACCCGGTAATGCTGGAGGTGTGTGCACGGGCTCTTGGGAGTTTTTTACCCAGGCTTTTGAAACAGGTGTTCAAGAAAACAAGTACAAAGATATTTACTGGAGCACTGTTTGCAATGGCAAAAAGTGTTAAAAACCTAATTTGCTGGGCACGGTGGCTCACGTCTGTAATCCTAGCACTTTGGGAGGCCGAGGCGGGTGGATCACGAGGTCAAGAGATCGAGATCATCCTGGCCAACATGGTGAAACCTCGTCTCTACTAAAAAATACAAAAATTAGCTGGGCGTAGTGGCGCACGCCTATAGTCCCAGCTACTCAGGAGGCTGAGGCAGGAGAATTGCTTGAACCCAAGAGGTGGAGATTGCAGTGAGCCGAGATTGTGCCACTGTACTCCAGCCTGGCGCCTGGCAACAGAGCAAGACTCTGTCTCAAAAAAAAAAAAAAAAAAAAAAAAAAACCTAATTTTATCTCAGACAAAGAAAAGACCAAACGAAGCCAAACTTGCTCAAGGTGGTATTCCATGCTGCAGTTAAAATGAATGAACAGGATCTTCAGTTTTGGCTAGGCGCGGTGGCTCACACCTGTAATCCCAGCACTTCGGGAGGCTGAGGCGGTGGATCTCGAGGACAGGAGTTCAAGACCAGCCTGGCCAATGTGGTGAAACCCCATCTCTACTAAAAATACAAAAATTAGTTGGGTTTGGTGGCCTGCACCTGTAATCCCAGCTACTCGGGAGGCTGAGGCAGGAGAATCGCTTGAACCTGGGAGGTGGAGGTTGCAGTGAGCCCAGATCATGCCACTGCACTCCAGCCTGGGCAACGGAGCAAGACTCCGTCTCAAAAAAAAAAAAAAAAAAGAAGAAAGCAAAAGTTGGCCGGGCACGGTGGCTCACGCCTGAAATCCCAGCACTTTGGGTGGCTGAGGCAGGCAGATCTCTTGAGCTCAGGAGTTTGAGACCAGCCTGGGCAACATGGCAAAAACCATCACTACAAAATATACAAAAAAATTGCCAGGCATGGTGGCTGGTGCCTGTAGTTTCAGCAACTCGGGAGGCTTCGGCATGAGAATCGCTTGAACTCAAGAGGTGGAGGTTGCAGTGAGCCAAGATGGTACCACTGCACTCCAGCCTGGGTGACAGAGTGAGACTCTTCTGTCTCAAAAAGAAAAAAAAAGAAGAAAAAAAGTTGCAAAAAGCAAAAGTTGCAAAATAGTACACATAGCGATTCTATTTACATAAAGTTCCAAAACACACACATGAAATAGTCAATTCTGTTTAGAAAGACATTTATAATAAGTAGTAAAACAACAGAAAACATGCATGGGGTGATTTACACCGACCTCAGGATAGTGGTCACCTCTGGGGAGAGAGGGAGAGAAAAGCCATGGAGGGCTTTAGCTATTTCTGTAAAGCTTTATTTCTTTTTTAGAAATCTGAAGAAAATGAGGCAAAATATTTATATCTATTTAACGTAGTGGTAGACACATATGTGTTTATTGTATTTCATTTTATACTTATGCTGGGCTGAATAGTGGCACCTCCAGAGATGTCCACCCACTATCCTAATTCCCAGAACCTTAATGTGGTAAAAGAACCTTTGCAGATGTATTATACGTCTTGAGATGGGGAGATTATCCTGAATTTTCTGAGTGGGTCCAACATTGTCACAAAGTTCCTTGTAAGAGGGAGGCAGGAAGGTCAAAGTGAGAGAGCGGAAATCAGACAATGGAAGTAGAAGTTGGTGTGATGATGTGTTTTTTTCTTTTTGTTTTTGAGACGGAGTCTCACTGTGTCACCCAGGCTGGAGTGCAGTGGCGCCATCTCAGCTCACTGTAACCTCCACCCCCCTGGTTCCAGCGATTCCCCTGCCTCAGCCTTCGGAGTAGCTGGGATTACAGGCTCAGGCCACCACAACCAGCTAATTTTTTTGTATTTTTAGTAGAGACAGGATTTCACCATGTTGCCCAGACTGGTCTCGAACTCCTGACCTCAGGCAATCTGCCCAACTCAGCCTCCCAAAGCGCTGGGATTACAGCCATGAGCCACCGTGCCTGGCCTGGGGTGATGTGTTTTAAAGATGCGGGAAGGGGGCCAGGCGCGGTGGCTCACGCCTGTAATCCCAGCACTTTGGGAGGCCGAGGCGGACGGATCACGAGGTCAAGAGATCGAGACCATCCTGGCCAACATGGTGAAACTCCATCTCTACTAAAAATACAAAAAAATTAGCTGGGCATGGTGGCGCGTGCCTGTAGTCCCAGCTACTCAGGAGGCTGAGACAGGAGAATTGCTTGAACCCAGGAGGCAGAGGTTGCAGTGAGCCGAGATCGCGCCACTGCACTCCAGCCTGGCGCCTCGTGATGGAGTGACTCTGTCTCAAAAAAAAAAAGATGTGGGAAGGGGCCCCGAGCCCGGGAATACAGACAGTTCCTAGTAGCTGGAAGAGGAAAGGAAACAGATTCTTCCCTGAGGCCTCCAGAAAACAACATGGCCCTGTCAACACCTTCATTGTAGCCTTCTTTTTTCTTTGTCACCCAGGCTAGAGTGCAGTGGTGGAATCTCAGCTCACTGCAGCCTTGACCTCCCGGGCTCAAGTGATCCTCCCACCTCAGCCTCACACGTAGCTGGGACTACAGGCACGTGCCACCATGCCCAGCTAATTTTTGTATTTTTTGTAGAGATAGGGTTTTGCCATGTTGCCCGGGCTGGTCTGGAACTCCTAAACTCAACTGATCCACCCACCTCGGCCTCCCAAAGTGCTGGAATTACTGTCATGAGCCACTATGCCTGGCCCTTCATTCTAGACTTCTGACCTCCAGAAATGTACGAGAATAAATAAATTTGCATTAAGTCACTAAATTTGTGATAATTAGTTTGCAGCAGGAATCGAAATAGAATCCAGGACTTGTGGGAATGTTTCATCATTTTAACTTTGTTTGTTTTTCTTGCATAACGTTAAGTTCCGCGAGGCCTGTGTCCTGTCTGTTGACATCTTCCTGTTCCTCCCCCTCAGAGGCGGTGGAGAGCTGTTCAGGAGTCTTCTCATCAACCACACCACAAATACATCATGAGACTTCTGTGCGAAAGACAGAGCTATACGCCCGTCTCAGGGGCCCTGAGGTTTCTGGAAGACCTGGTTGTCAGATGTTTGGGGGCTGGGGTGAGCTGCTCTAGGAGAACCTCTGGAACTGGCCCTTTGCTCCCGGGAAGGTGGAGCTGCCAGAGGCTCACACAGGCTGAGGGTGACAGTTTGCAGAAAGGAGCTTCGAGGCACTGAGCCTGCCTGGAACACTCTCCTCGCCCAGGCTGGAGGGCAATGGCACAGTCGGTTCACCGCAATATCCATCTCCCAGGTTCAAGCAATTCTCCTGCCTCAGCCTCCCAATTAACTGAGATTACAGGCATGCACCACCATGCCCGGCTAATTTTGTGTTTTTAGTAGAGGCAGAGTTTCTCCATGTTGGTCAGGCTAGTCTCGAACTCCTGACCTCAGGTGATCTACTCACCTCGGCCTCCCAAAGTGCTGGGATTACAGGTGTGAGCCACCGTGCCCGGCCTCCTTGACCTCTTTATCCACCTCCTGAAAAGGCTGCATGGACCCACCAGCAGCTGGCCAGTGTCAAGGAGATTTGCCTGGGAAGGGAGGCACTGGATGTCAGATGGGCAGATCCTCCTCCACTGCCAGAGCAGCCTGGCAGTGAGGGCAGCAGCACGGTGCCCACAGGGGCTGATATCCCTCCCTTGGGGCAGTGCCTCCCAGGTCCACCTGCAAGCTGAGTCAATGCAGCTGGGAGGTGCGGAGCCAATGGTGCCCACGTGTTGAAGTTGAGCTTGAAAAGGAGGCTGATAGGAGAGGGGGCTACAAGGCCTGTGAGGACCCAGAAAAAATTATATTCAGAGGAAAAACCGGTGCATATTTGTATGCATGCACGTGTGTGTGTGTGTGTGTGTGTGTGTGTGCAGGCATGTATGTAGAGGCTACAAATAAGAAAGCAGTGTGTGCCAGGCGTGGTGGCTCACGCCTGTAATCCAAGCACTTTGGAGGCCAAGGTGGGCGGATCACCTGAAGTCGGAAGTTCAAGACCAGCGTGACCAACATGGTGAAACCCCGTCTTTATGTTTTTTTTAATAAAAAGAAGAAAAAGAGAGAGAGAAAAAAGAAAGCAGTGTGTCTGTGTTTGTGTGTCTGTGTGCATGTAGAGACCAAGAGTAAGAGTAAGGAGGCAGTGTGATAGTATGTGTTGAGTGTGTGTATGTACGGGCTACAAATAAGCAGCATGCCTATGTCTATGTGTGCCTGCCTGTGTGTCTGTGTGCCTGTGTGTGTGTGTCTGTGTGTCTGTGTGTGTCTCTGTGTATCTGTGTGTGTCTGTGTCTGTGTATGTCTGTGTCTGTGTGTGCCTGTGTGTTTGTGTGGGTGTCTGTGTGTGGGTGTCTGTGTGGGTGGGTGTGTCTGTGTGTGTCTGTGTGTCTCTGTGTGTCTGTGTATCTGTCTCTGTGTGTGTCTGTGTGTGTCTGTGTCTGTGTGTGTCTCTGTGTGTGTCCGTGTGTGTGTGTCTGTGTCTCTGTGTGTCTCTGTGTGTGTGTCTGTGTCTCTGTGTGTGTCTGTGTCTGTCTGTGTGTGTCTCTGTGTGTGTCTGTGTGTGTGTCTCTGTCTCTGTGTGTGTGTGTGTCTCTGTGTGTGTGCCTGTGTGTGTGTCTGTGTGTGTCTGTGTGTATGCACACAGGCAGGTATCTGTATACATTTCCTGACCAGCCTGGAGACTCGGGTAGTATAATAGCCTAGGCCCAGGGGAGGAGGGCCAGGATGAGGAAAACGGGAGAAAATGGCAGAGCTAAGTGGAGGAAACAGCTGACTCTCTGGCCACAGAATGAAGGGCCTGGCTGGCACGGTGGCTCATGCACTTGAGCCCAGGAGTTCGAGACCAGCCTGGGCAACACACCCAAAACCTGTCTCAACAAACAATACCAAAATTAGCAGGGCATGGTGGCGTGTGCCTGTAGTCCCAGCTACTCGGGAGGCTGAGGCAGGAGGATCTCTTGAGCCTGGGAGGTTAAGACTGCAGTGAGCCAAGGACGAGGCTACAGTGAGCTGGGATCGCACCGCTGCACTCCAGCCTAGATGACAGAGCGAGACCGTGTCTCAAGAAAGAAAGAAAGAGAGAGAGAGAGAGAAGAAAGAAAAGAAAGAAGAAAGAAAGAAAAAGAAAGAGAGAGAGAAAGAGAGAGAGAAAAAGAGAGAGAAAGGTGACTGCTTGGCCAAGCACCGGGCCCATCCTGAGGTGCATGTTGCTGGGTAGGGTGAGGGGACAGAGAGAAACAGGGTGGTTCTAACCCTAGGCCAGGGCCTCTTCAGCAGAGGCCTCCTCACCCCTGACACCTGGCTCAGCACAAGGGCTCCGGCTACCTGCAGTCCAACCTCCAGGCCGCTCCCCAAGAGCTCACCGGTTCATCCTGCCAACTGCTCTCCCACAGCGTCCGCTCCCCACTTCCCGGCCTCATTCCAAGGTCCCACACGTCTCAGAGCACAAGGCTTCAGGGAAGACTCTGTCCACGAGAGACTGCAGGGCCAGGGAGGGGCTGGGCGAAGCCTCAAATTTGCAGGCTCAGAATATTTATCAACTGCATCTTTTTATTAAGATAATAAAATATGCAATAACATTCTGGCACAGGAGGTGCAGGATTTAAGTAAATATAACATAAAAAGGACCCAGGGGAATTGGGTATATAGTCAAGAAATGAGAAAATTACAAATCATTTTTTTCTTTTTGTTTTAGCAGCAATCCTGCAGTGAACATTTTTGTTGCTACTTTTTGGACGTCTTAAATATTCCTTCCAGAATAATCTGTAGATGTGGAAATGATCGGTCAAAAGGAATTGGTAATTTAAAGGCTTAATTTTCCTCCAAAAAGGCTCTTTCCATGATATGCATTCTTAGAAGTAATTAGTGAGAAAGCCTCTCCTCTAAGTGATATTCTTTTGCCAATCTGATAGGTGAACGGAGAAATGTTATCTCAAATGGTTTTACTTCGTCTTGTGTTGAATACAGAGAGGCTGAAGATTTTCTCCTCTTATTAACCATCTGGCTCACGGTTGAGTCATCTGCCAGCTCACACATGCTCCATCTTTATCCTTGGTGCCCTGTTCTTTTTTATCTGGAGACACGCGGTCTCGGCTCACTGCAACGTCCTCCTCCCGGGTTCAGGTGATTCTCCTGCCACTGGGATTACAGGCACTCTCCACCATGCATGGCTAATTTTTGTATTTTTGGTAGAGATGGGGTTTCACCATGTTGGCCAGGCTGGTCTCGAATTCCTGTCCTCAGGTGATCCGCCCACCAAAGCACTGGGATTACAGGTATGAGCCACCAAGCCTAGCCAGTGCCCTATTTTTTTTTTTTTAAAGCCCCTTCTAGGGTGGGCGTGGTGGCTCACACCTGTAATCCCAGCACTTAGGGAAGCCAAGGCAGGCGGATCACCTGAGGTGAGGAGTTTGAGACCAGCCTGGCCAACAGGACAAAACCCTGTCTCTGCCAAAAATACAAAAATGAGCCAGGTGTGGTGGAGGGTGCCTGTAATCCCAGCTACTCAGAGGCTGAGGCAGGAGAATCGCTTGAACCTGGGCGGTGGAGGCTGCAGTGAGCTGAGACTGCGCCACTGCACTCCAGCCTGGGGAAGAAGAAAAGCCCCTTCTACATAAAGGGTGTTTGTCTCTGCCTGTCACATTTTTGCAGAAAATATAGTTTCCAAGTTTGTCTTTTGCTTTTCAAATTTGTGGCTTTTACCCTATAAAAAATTCTCATTTAAAAATTAAAACTGGGCTGGATGCGATGGCTTATGCTTGTAATCCCAGCACTTTGGGAAGCCAATGCAGGAGGATCACTTGAGCCCAGGAGTTTGAGACAAGCCTGGACAACATAGCGAAATCCCGTTTCTACAAAAAACAGAAAAATTCGCCAGGCGTGGTAGTTCCAGCAACTCGGAAGGCTAAGGCAGGAGGATCGCTTAAGCCTGGGAGGTTGAGGCCGCAGTGAGCTGAGATCACATCATTGCACTCCAGTCTGGGTGACCAAGTAAGACCCTGTCTCAAAAATTAAATTAAATTAAATTTAAAATAAAGCCGGGAGGCTGGGCGTGGTGGCTCACGCCTGTAATCCAAGCACTTTGGAGGCCAAGGCGGGCGGATCACCTGAGGTTGGGAGTTCAAGACCAGCCTGACCAACATGGTGAAACCCCGTCTATAAAAAAAATAAAAATAAAAAAAAAAAAAGCCGAGCATGGTGGCTCATACCTGTAATCCCAACACTTTGGGAGGCCAAGGTGGGCGGATCACTCAAGGCTAGGAGTTCAAGACCAGCCTGAGCAACAAAGGGAGATCCCCATGTCTACAAAAATTTTAAAATTAGCCAGGTGTGGCGGGGCGCGGTGGCTCACGCCTGTAATCCCAGCACTTTGGGAGGCCCAGGTGGGCAGATCATGAGGTCAGGAGTTGAAGACAAGCCTGACCAACATGGTGAAACCCCATCTCTACTAAAAATACAAAAAATTAGCTGGGCATAGTGGTGCATGCTTGTAATCCCAGCTACTAGGCAGGCTGAGGCAGGAGAATAGCTTGAACCTAGGAGGCAGATGCTGCAGTGAGCTGAGATCGCACCATTGCACTCCAGCCTGGGCAACAAGAGCAAAACTCCATCTAAAATATACATATATATATATATATATATATAAAGCCAGGTGTGGTGGTGCACACCTGTGGTCCCAGCTACTTGGGAGGCTGAGGTGGGAGGATTGCTTGAGCCCAGGAGGTGGAGGCCGCAGTAAGCTCACACCACTGCACTCCAGCCTGTGTGACAGACCGAGACCTTCTCTTTCAAAGAAATAAATTAATTTTAAAAATCTAGTGGCGTTTTGGTTTATTTCCATCTTTGGCACAGCACTGATTAATCTTTTCGGGTAAAATCAGTGAGAATAGAAAGAAAAGTTGAGGAAGAGAAGGAAGGAATTTGATTTTGGGGAGGAGGGGCTGAGTGTGACTTGGCAAGAGGAGGCATCCAAAGGCAAAAATGCCAGAGGGAAAGGGCGAAGGGCGCAGAGCACCGAGGAACACAGTAGGCTGACTCTCCCAGTGGGGTCCACAGAGGCCCAGTTCACTTAGGGTCACTGTTCCAGGGAGGGAAGGAAGTGGGGGAGGAGGGGAAAGGAGGAAGGAAAGTGTAAGGATCTTCATGGCCAAGTGTAGCTCCAAGGTGCCCCTAGGTCAGTCCTGTGAGGTGACAGCGCTGGAGAGGCCTGGCCTGGCCTCTGGAAATCAGATTATCTCACCCAAGCCAATACAGGCTTGGAAACATCCCAAGAAGGGGAGAGAATTGATGGAGTTCAGGACACGCCACCCCAAAATATGGCACCTCAGCATCTGGAAAACCCTAGAAGTAAAAAGGGCTCTCTCACCCTTCTCTCACTCTGATCCTCTAAAGCAGATCATAAGAGTCTCACTCCAAGGCCAGGTGCGGTGGATCACACCTGTAATCCCAGCACTTTGGGAGGCTGAGGCGGGTGGATCACGAGGTCAGGAGTTCGAGACCAGCCTGGCCAACATGGTGAAACCCCATCTCTAATTTAAAATACAAAAACAGCTGAGTGTGGTGGCAGGCGCCTATAATCCCAACTATTTGGGAGGCTGAGGCAGGAGAATTGCTTGAACCTGGGAGGCAGAGGTTGCAGTGAGCCAAGATCGTATCACTGCACTCCAGCCTGGGTGACAGAGCAAGACTCTCTTAGGGGGGAAAAAAAGAGTCTCATTCCAGAGACGCCCTCCTGATATCCAGAGGAGAGGAACAGCCTTATCTCCAAAGACACAGGGACACAAACAAGACTCTGGACAAACAGGGATTGCTAAATCCCACGCACCACCCCCTCCCCTGCCAGTTTACTGCCATTAGATAATATTTATTTATCAAACCACACTTCTCCACGACTCTACACTTCATCATCAAACCTAACATAAAAAATACACAGGTTGGCCAGGCGCATTGGCTCGCGCCTGTAATCCCAGCACTTTGGCTCAAGTAAACACTTTAAATTTTGAGTGCGTGTGTGTGTGTGTGTGTGTGTGCGCGCGCATGTAGATAGATTGGGTCTGGCTCTGTTGTCTAGGCTGGAGTATGGTGGCACAATCCTGGCTCACTGTAGCCTCGACCTCCCAGGCTCAGGTGATTCTCCCACCTCACCCTCCCTAGTAGCTAGCACTATAGGCAGGCGCCCCCACACCCAGCTAACTTTTTCTGTAGAGAGGAGGTCTCACATTGTTGCCCAGGCTGGTCTCAAGCTCCTGGGTTCAAGCAATCCTTCCACCTCAGCCTCTCAAAGTGCTGAGATTACAGGCATGAGCCACTGTGCCCAGCCTGTGTTTTTTTTTTTTTTTTTGAGATGGAACCTTGCTCTGTCATCCAGGCTAGAGTGCAATGGCGCAATCTCGGCTCACTGCAACCTCCACCTCCGGTTCAAGTGATTCTCCTGCCTCAGCCTCCTGAGTATCTGGAATTACAGGCACCCGCCACCACACCCAACTAATTTTTTGTATTTTTAATAGAGGTGGGGTTTCACCATGTTGGCCAGGCTGGTCTCAAACTCCTGGCCTCAAGTTGATCCACTCGCTTCGTTCTCCCAAAGTGCTGGGATTACACTGTGAGCCACTGCACCTGGCCTGTTTTATTGTATTTTATGTATCTTATGCTATTATTTTAAGAGATGGGGGGGTCTAACTATGTTGCCAAGTTTGGATTTGAACTCCTGGGATCAAGTGATCCTCCTGCCTTGGCCTTCAGAGTAGCTGAGACTATAGGCATTCACCACTGCACCAGTTACACATGGTTATTTGTTTTTTTGTTTTGAGACGGAGTTTTGCTCCTGTTGTCCAGGCTGGAGCGCAATGGCGCCATCTCGGCTCACTGCAACCTCCACCTCCCAGGTTCAAGCAATTCTCCTGCCTCAGCCTCCCAGGTAGCTGGGATTACAGGCATGTGCCACCATGCCCGGCTAATTTTGTATTTTTAGTAGAGACGGGGTTTCACCATGTTGGCCAGGATGGTTTCAAACCCCTGACCTCAGGTGATCTACCCGCCTCAGCCTCCCAAAGTACTGGGATTACAGGCATGAGCCACCGCACCCAGCCCTTTTTTTTTTTTTTGAGACAGAGTCTTGCTTTGTTGCCAGGCTGGAGTGCAGTGGGGCAATCTCAGCTCACTTCAACGTCCACCTCCTGGGTTCAAGTGATTCCCTTGCCTCAGCCTCCTGAGTAGCTGGGACTACAGGTACATGCCACCACTCCCAGCTAATTTTTTTGTTTTTTGTTTTTTGTTTTTTTAGTAGAGACAGGGTTTCACCATGTTGGCTGGGATGGTCTCGATCTCCAACCTCGTTGTAAGGTTATTCTTGTAAGGATATTGCCTTACAAGGAAATTGCCTTACGAGGAAACTGAGGCCAGCACGAGACAAATTAAATTCCAGTTTATTTAGCTCCCGGATGAGGTTCTGTGGTCGCAGGGGAGTGGGAGGGGGCGAGAGAGAGAGAGAGGCCAGAGAAGTCACGTCTGGCCGTTCTGGGCTTGGGGTTTTATAGGGGATGAGGGCAGTAGATTGGTCAGTGGGAAACAAAGCATGGGCAACTGCATTGGTCATAGAGAGACTGGACCTAGACTTGGCAAGTTGCCATTGGTAGTCCAGCAGGGCTATGGACAGGTGGGCTGGAGAAGGTAACAAAGCATGGGCACCTGTATTGGTCAGAGAGAGAGAGAGAGACTGGACCCGGACTTGGCGAGCTGCCATTGGTTAAGCTCTTGGCGGGATTTTTGAATTTTGGGCTGACAGCATGATTTAGTGCTGAGTGTGGGGCTAGGGGTGGAATGCGGGAGTGGGTGTGGGGAGCCTGCATGGAGAAGGCAGGCGCCAGCAGGACTTCCGGCCTCCTGATAAGTGTTATCAGGTGCAGAGGGGGTGAGTATTGTCCATCCGGCTCCTGGCGAGGCTATCGGCTTTACACTCGGGATTTGCACACCTCAGCCTCCCAAAGTGCTGGGATTACAGGCATGAGCCACCACGCCCAGCCTACACACAGGTTTTTAAAGGTACGAAAGGGAGACAGGGAGAGTAGGCTGATACAAGGTTGTTCGTCAGAAATTCTCATTGGTTTACAGAAGTAACACTGATTAATGATTGCCTTTACATTGTTAAACTCCAGATTAAGCTTTACAATGCTGCAATCATAAAATGGTATAGAGTCCCAGCCCGGCATTATTAGGTTAATAGCCAGCAGTTTCAGAGATGAATACTCTGTTGAAAGGGGGCAGTAGGCCCCGATTGTTGGCTCATTTTAATGTCAGTCTGGGCCTGATAACTGAAAATGACTCAAATTCCTCAGATAAAAGATCTTTTCTTTTCTCACCTGTTTATTTTTTCATTTACAAAGTTTCCTGTGTTATGTAAAACTTATATTAAATAAATGTGAGCCTGGGGTAGCCTCACATTCTCTGCTTCAGCCTCCTAAGTGGCTGAGATTACAGGCATCTGCCACCATGCTTCGTTAATTTTTTTGTATTTTTGGTAGAGATGGGTTACAGGATTACAGGCACCACCACTCCTGGCCTGTGAATTCAAAAAATTGTTTTGTGTGCCTGTAGTTCACAGCTACTTAGGCTGGAATGTTTAGTGTTTGCATGGCTGAATTTGAAAACAAGGCCCAGCGAGGTAGCTCACTCCTGTAATAGGACGCTGAGGCGGGTGGATCACTTGAGGTCAGGAGTTGGAGACCAGCCTGGCCAACATGGTGAAACCTCATCTCTACTAAAAATACAAAAATTAGCTGGGTGTGGTGGCGCGTGCCTGTAATCCCAGCTACTTGGGAGGCTGAGGCAGGAGAATTGCTTGAACCCAGGAGGTAGAGGTTGCAGTGAGCCGAGATCGCACCATTGCCCTCCAACCTGGGCAGAAAGAGTGAAACTGTCTCAGAAAAAAAAAAGAAAGAAAAAGAAAAAGAAAAGAAAACAGACCAAACGTCAGAGGCATTATTTGTAACTTACTGTAGATATTTCAAAAGAATCCTTGGCTACTACTTAGAAGTTACAGAAATAGATCATTTGGTCACTGGCTGATTAAAATGGAAAAGCTAAAGGTTTTCCAAGGGAAAAGAGAGGGTGTGTTACTAAGGAGTGACTGGGAGTTGGGGGCCTTGCTTGGACACTATCCAAATCGGGGGAAGTGTTCTGGGGGGCAGATGAGTGGGCTTTTCAGTTCCCCAGCCGATTCTGTCCGGAGGCTTTTCCCAGCGGTCACATTTGCTTGGAGAGGGGCCCCATTGAGCAGCCTGCTTCCTACAATTCTGTTTGTGCCCAAACAGTATGAGTGTGTTGTCCCAAAGTGGGTGCGTCCCTGTGCGCCACTGCTGTGTTGCCCAGCAACCCAGTGTGTGTCCCCTTAGAATTCTCTCTACTCCTGGAGCCTAAGGCAGAGCCGGCATGGCAGGCGTCCAGGGCTGCGGCCACTCTGAACTGATCAGTCTGGGATAGCCTCTGCCCTCCAATCCCAGGGCACACAGAAGCCCAGGAAGTGTGGCTGGGGACCTGCCACACTGCTGCCTCTGGGGATTGTGGCTGAAATGGGAAGTTTCCATTTGGCCATGAGAGTGTGTGTCTGTGTGTGTGTCTGTGTGTGTGTCTGTGTGTGTGTCTGTGTGTGTGTGTCTGTGTGTCTGTGAGTGCACGTGCGCTCCCGTGCATTCTGTGTCTGAGTGTTGGACTGTTCAACTCTCTACCAGGACCCTCCTCATGGCTGAGAAGTTTAGTAAGTGGAGCTTGACCTTCCAGGGCGGTTGTCCCTCTCTGGGGGCCAGCTTTGGGCATTGGGTGGATGTGGCCACAGTGACAGCAGCGACAGCATTTGCCAGACCCTTCTCACTATTCTTTTTTTTTTTTTTTTGAGACGGAGTCTCGCTCTGTTGCCCAGGTCGGAGGGCAATGGTGTGATCTCGGCTCACTACAACTTCCACCTCCCGGGTTCAAGCGGTTCTCCTGTCTCAGCCTCCTGAGTAGCTGGAACTACAGGCACCCGCCACCATGCCTGGCTAATTTTTGTATTTTTAGTGGAGACAGGGTTTTGCCATGTTGGCCAGGCTGGTCTCAAACTCCTGGCCTCAAGTGATCCACCCGCCTCATCCCTCCGAAAATGCTGGGATTACAGGCGTAAGTCACCATGCCCGGCCACCTTCTCACTATTCTTGCAGGAATCTTTTATTTATTTATTTATTTATTTATTTCAAGTAGAGACGGGGTTTCACCATGTTGGTCAGGATGGTCTTGATCTCTTGACCTGGTGATCCACCCGCCTCAGCCTCCCTAAATGCTGGGACTACAGGTGTGAGCCACTGTGCCTAGCTTGCAGGAATCTTTTAAATTCATTATTTGGAATCAGCATGAAGTGTCTTGGTACCAAGGGTAATGATCACTCAAGACAAAAACAAAATGCCTGGAAATGTGCCAAGGCCGACTTTTGTATATTCCAAAAACAAATTCTGAAAAGAATTTTTTTTTTTTTTTTTTTTTTGAGATGGAGTCTTGCTCTTGTTGCCCAGGCTGGAGTGCAATGGCACGAGCTCAGCTCACCACAACCTCCTCCCGAGTTCAGGCGATTCTCCTGTCTCAGCCTCCTGGGTAGCTGGGATTACAGGCGCCTGCCACCACGCCCAGCTAATTTTGTATTTTTAGTAGAAATGGGGTTTCTCCATGTTGGTCAGGTTGGTCTTGAACTCCCAACCTCAGGTGATCCTCCCGCCTCAGCCTTCCAAAGTGCTGGGATTACAGGCATGAGCCACCGTGGCTGGCCGGAAATTTTTTTTTTTTTTGAGATGTAGTCTCACTCTGTCACCCAGGCTGGAGTGCAGTGGTGGGATCTCACCTCACTGCAGCCTCCCCTCCCGGGTTCAAGCAATTCTTCTGCCTTAGCCTCCTAAGTAGGTGGGACTACAGGCACACGCCCTCGTGATCCGCCCACCTGGGCCTCCCAAAGTGCTGGGATTGCAGGTGTGAGCCACCAAGCCTTTTTTTTTTTTTTTTTTGAGGTGGAGTTTCACTCTTGTTATCCAGGCTGGAGTGCAATGGCTCGATCTCAGCTTACTGCAACCTCCACCTCCCAGGTTCAAGCAATTCTCCTACCTCAACCTCCCGAGTAGCTAGGATTAAAGGCATTCACCACTCTGCCCAGCTAATTTTTTTGTATTTTTAAGTAGAGACTGGGGTTTAGACATGTTGGCCAGGCTGGTTTCAAACTCCTGACCTCAAGTGATCCACTGCCTCAAGCCTCCGAAGGTACTGGAATTACAGGCATGAGCCAGCGGGCTCACCAGTCAGAATTTTTTTTGTGTGTGTGATAGGGTCTCACTGTCGCCCAGGCTGGAGTGCAGTGGTACAATCACTGCATCCTTGACCTCTGGGGCTTCAGTGACCCTCCCACCTACAGGCTCATGCCATCACGAAAAACTAATTTTAAAATTTTTTGTAGAGACAGGGGTCTCCATATGTTGCCCAGGCTGGTCTTGAACTCCTGGCCTCCAGTGATCCTCCTGCTTCAGCCACCCAAGGTACTGGGATTACAGGCGTGAGTCACTGTGCTCAGCCCTGAAAAGTAGTTTTTTTAAAAAACAACTTTTTTTTTTTTTTTTTTTGAGACAGAATGTTGCTCTGTCACCAGGCTCCAGGCTGGAGTGCAGGGGCCTGATCTTGGCTCACTGCAACCTCCGCCTCGCGGGTTCAAGCAATTTTTCTGTCTCAGCCTCCCGAGTAGCTGGGCTACAGGCACGCGCCACCATGCCCAGCTAATTTTCGTATTTTTAGTAGAGACGGGGTTTCACCATGTTGGCCAGGATGACCTCGATCTCTTGACCTAGTGATCCGCCCGCCTCGGCCTCCCAAAGTGCTGGGATTACAGGCGTGAGTCACCGCGCCAGGCTAAAAAACAACTTTAAAAATAAAATATTTTGAACAGTGAAAACAACAGGTTTGAAAGAATCACACAACTTTCTAGGATTATTCCTTTGAACTTCTGTTCTATTTTGATTTTTTAAAGATCTGTCTCAATATTGTAGAGGTGAAAACGGGTTCAGGAAGACGAGCCGACCCACACCCGCGGCACAGGGGGCAGGAGCCAGGGCAGAACCAGGGCTGCAGCGGCTTCGCCAGGGGTCCCCGCGGCCCGGCCGCTCCTGGGGAGCGTTTCCAGTGTTTCTGTTTATATCTGTGCGTCTCTGGGTGTGTCTCCCTCTGGGTTGTGCGCTAGCAGGCTCTAGGCGTGTCCCATCTCAGAGCAGCTCAGCCAGGAGGGTGTTTCATCGCTGCAGGGAAATTCCAGAGGGCAGCTCCTGCCACAGCTGCGGTGAGACGTTATTTCCTTGGGAGGAAACCGGTTCTCAGCAGCCAGGAAGAAACAGTTTCCACTCTGGGAGGGCGCGGGAGGGTGTGGCCGCAGGCGGGGCAGAGCTGCCGCCTGGAGGGCCTGCGGGCCGGCCTGGCTCTCTGAAGCCTCCAGTCACAGTTTAAATTTAGACCTTCTATTCTGGTCCGCGCTGCTCACGCCTCACCCCGTGGCCACCGGTCAGCTAGCTTCCCCGCGCACAAGTGCGCTCCCGGCGGCAGAACGCGTAGGAGGTCAACGGTGTCCTGACCATCGCCCTGGGGCGGCGTGGAATTGTGAAGTGGAGTGGAAAGAAAAAGCATAACCAGAAGAGGCCTCCACCCTAACAAATTTCAGAACCAGGGACCCCATGTCCACGCGCCCCATTAACGTCACAGACAGAAACATGCTGGTCCCACAGTCGTTTGTGGAGCCAGCCGCGTGAGCCACCGAGACGAGGTCCCCATTCACGGTCTGGTGGAAATTCAGACAAGAAGAAGGCTGATTAGGGAGCAGGAAGAGAGTGCACGTTCCAGGAGACGTGAATCTATGCCTGTGGGCGGGGGCGGGAGTGGGCCAAGTGCTTTGAATCCCAGCACTTTCGAAGGCTGAAGCGAGAAGCTTGCTCAAACCGAAGTTCAAGGCCAATCTAGGCAACATAGTGAGACCCACTCCTAGAAAAGATACAAAAATTAGCCAGGTGTGGTGGCACACACCGTGGTCCCATCTACTACAGAGGCTGAGGTGGGAGAATCACTTGAGCTTGAGATCACATGCCCCACTGACTTCACAGACAGAAATATGCTTGTCCCACTGCAGTGAGCGGAGATTGTGCCACTGCACTCCAGCCTGGGTGACAGAGCAAGACCCTGTGTGTCTCTCTCTCTCTCTCTCTCTCTCTCTCTCTATGTATATATATATATATATATATATATATATATATATAAACAGAGGTAGCAAAATCTATGAGAATGAAGGCCTGCTTTACCCTGAAAATCATTATTACTATTATTATTTTGAGACGGAGTCTCGCTCTCTGGCTGGAGTGCAGTGGTGCGATTTCAGCTCACTGCAACCTCCACCTACCGGGTTCAAGCAATTCTGCCTTAACTTCCAGAGTAGCGCCCGGCTAATTTTTGTATTTTTAGTAGATAAGGGGTTTCACCATATTGGTCAGGCTGGTCTCGAACTTCCGACCTCAAATGATCTGCCTTGGCCTCCCAAAGTGCTGGGATTACAGGAGTAAGCCACCGCGCCCCCGGAAAATTATTTTTTAAAAATCATATAGGCAGCCCGGTGTGGGGGCTCATGCCTGTAATCCCAGCACTTTGGGAGGCCAAGGCAGGCAAATAACCTGAGTTTCAGAGTTCAAGACCAGCCTGACCAACATGGAGAAACCCTGTCTCTACTAAAAATACTAAATTAACCGGGCGTGGTGGCGCATGCCTGTAATTCCAGCTACTCGGGAGGCTGAGGCAGGAGAATCACTTGAACCAGAGAGGCAGAGGTTGCAGTGAGCCAAGATCCTGCCATTGCACTGTAGCCTGGGCAACAAGAATGAAACTCAGCTGGGCGTGATGGTACTCGCCTGTAGTCCCAGCAACTCAGAAGCCTGAGGTAGGAGGATGGCATGGCTTGAGCCTGGGAGGTGGAGGTTGCAGTGAACTGAGATCACGCCACTGCACTCCAGCCTGGGTGACAGAGCGAGACCTTGTCTCAGACAAAAGAAAAAAAGAAAAAAAAAATCATAATTCCTGTAATTTCCACTTCATTCTGTTTCTTATTCTCTCTCCTTCCTTCCTTCCTTTTCTTTCTGTCTCTCTCTCTCTCCCCCTCCCTCCCTCTCCCTCCCTCCCTCCCTTTCTTTCTTTTTATTTTATTTTGCTTGAGGCAGAGTCTGTGGAGTAGGCTGGAGTGCAATGGCACCATCTCGGCTCACTGCAACCTCTACCTCCTGGGTTCAAGGGATTCTCACGTGCCTTAGCCTCCTGAGTAGCTGGAATTACAAGTGTGCACCGCCATACTGGCTCATTTTTTGTATTTTTAGTAGAGACAGGGTTTCACCATGTTGGCCAGGCTGGTCTTGAACTCCTGACCTCAAGCAATCCATCTGCCTGGGCCTCCCAAAGTGCTGGGATTATAGGCTTGAGCCACCCAGCCCCTCCCTTCCTCCCTTCCTTCCTTCTTCCCTCCCTCCCTTCCTTCCTTTTTTTTAAATATTATTATTTTTTTTTTTTAGAAAGACGGGGTTTCACCATGTTGGTCAGGCTGGTCTTGAACTCCCGACCTCAGGTGATCCGCCCGCCTTGGCCTCCAAAGTGCTTGGATTACAGGTGTGAGCCACTGCTCCAGGCCTTTTTTTAATATTATTTTTTAAAAAATTTGTGTCATCCTTGTGCAGGGGCCATGCTAATCTTCTCTGTATCATTCCAATTTTAGTATCTGTCCTGCCGAAGGGAGCACCCTTCCTTCCTTTTTTTTGTAGTGACAGGGTCTCACTATGTTGCCCAGACTGTTCTGGAACAATCCTCTCACCCCGGCCTTCCAAAGTGCTGCTATTACAAGCATGATCACCGCACCCAGCCTGCCAAATGATTTTGCTCAACTATAGGCTGATGTCAGTGTTCTGAACACATTTAGGGCAGGTAAGGCTAAGTGACAACAGCTGGTAGGTTAGGTATATTGAATGCATTTTCCACTTAAGATATTTTTTTTTTTTGAGACAGAGTCTCACTCTGTTGCCCAGGCTAGAGTGCAATGGCGTGATCTCGGCTCACTGCAACCTCCACCTCCTGGGTTCAAGCAATTCTCCTGCCTCAGCCTCCCGAGTAGCTGGGATCACAGGCACCCGCCATCACACCAGGCTCATTTTTTGTTCTTTTAGTAGAGACGGGGTTTCACCATGTTGGCCAGGCTAGTCTTGAACTCCTGACCTTAAGTGATCTGCCTGCCCTGGCCTCCCAAAGTACTGGGATTACAGGTGTGAGCCACTGTGCCTGGCCTTAGGATATTTTCTTTTTTTAGAGTCAGGGTCTCGCTATGTTGCCCAGGCTGGAGGGCAGTGGCTGTGCATAGGCTCCATACTGCTAGTGACCATCACAGTTCACTCCCCCTTAGGCGACCTGGTAGTTCCCTGCTCCTGAGAGGTCACCATATTGATACCAAACTCAGTATGTAACACGTGTTTGGCGTACAGTATTAACACCCTGAACTTCTGGGCTCAAGCAATCCTCCTGCCTCCGCCGCCTGAGCAGCTGGGACTATAGACGGAAGCCACCATGCTCAGCAATATTTTCAGCCTACCATGGGTTTATCAGGACATAGCCCCATCATAAATGGAGGCGTATCTGTATCACTGGGTAGAGTTGTTTTTTGTTTTGAGACAGGGTCTCACTCTTGCCCAGGCTCGAGTGTAGTGGCATGATCACGCCTCACTTCAACCTCCACCTCCTGGGCTCAAATGATCCTCCCACCTCAGCCCTCCCAAAGTTGTTCTTCTTTTCCCCACTGAATACCTCTTATCTAAAAGCTGGGCCTCCCAAAAGAATTCAGCTGTCCTCAATATCCTTTCCGGGAGTTTCGCAACGGGGAAGACTGAGAAGTCAGCACAGTGTTAAGAAATCACCTAGGCCGGGAGCGGTGGCTCACACCTGTAATCCTAGCACTTTGGGAGGCTGAGGCAGGTGGATGACCTGAGGTCACGAGTTTGATACCAGCCTGGCCAACGTGGTGAAACCCTGTCTCTGCTAAAAATACAAAATTAGCCGGGCATGGTGGCACACGCCTGTAGTCCCAGCTACCTGAGAGGCTGAGGCAGGAGAATCACTGGAACCCGGGAGGTGGAGGTTGCAGTGAGTGGAGATGGCGCCACTGCACTCCAGCCTCTGGGACAGAGCCCACTCCATGGGGGTGGGGTGGGGGGGCAGAATAAATCACCTCAACAGACATGGTAACAAAAGTATCTCCACTTAACTCTCCTAAAGGCTTTTTTTGCGTGTTTGTTTTGAGACAGGGTCTTGCTTTCACCCAGGCTGGAGTGCGATGGTGCGATCAGAGCTCACTGCAACCTCAAAATACTGGGATCAAGTGATCCTCTCACTAAGAGCCCGTTTATCTTTCCTAAAAATACTTTGTTTTCCCTAAGTGTCTTTTCTCCTCCTCACTTCTCCTGTTAAGATAATATATGGGGCAGGAGCAGTGGCTCATGCCTGTAATCCCAGCACTTTGAGAGGCGGAGGTGGGCAGATCACTTGAAGTCAGGAGTTTGAGACTAGCCTTGCCAACATGATGAAACCCCGTTTCTAATGAAAATACAAAAATCTGGGGGGGGGGTCAGAAAAAAAATTAGCCAGATGTAGTGCCATGTGCCTGAAATCCCTGCTACTCAGGAGGCTGAGGCAAGAGAATTGCTTGAACCCAGGAGGCGGAAGTTGCAGTGAGCTGAGATGGCACCACGCACTCCAGCCTGGGCGACAGAGCAGGAGTTCGTCTCAAAAAAAAGTTGGGGGCGGGTTGGGAAGCAGGGAGAGAAAAAAAGGATAATATATAACCCCAAATTCTTTTTTTTTCTTTTTTTTACTTTTTTTCCTATGGCATTCAGTAATATATAACCCCAAATTCTAACTGCCCCCTTGAGCCACATTTTTCTGCAAACTCCTGCCTGCAAATGTGTCTGTGTTTTATCTCTTGTCAGCTTCATTTGCAGGCTCCAGAACGCTGAACCTAAGAATCCACCACGGTCTGCAGTACAGTCCCCAGCTCTGTGGGCCAGAGGGAATCCCTCTGGACCAACTCACACTTACCAAACTCACACTTACCAAACTCATCAAGCACTGAGGAATAGACAGAGATAATGGCGCTCTAACACCTGGACTTAGGGACACCACAGATAAAATCCTCCACCCAGAGATCAAGCTACCTCGGACCCTATTGATCAAAAATCCACCATCTAATCATTTTGGTGGTTAAAGCATCATAGTCCTATGAAGTCCCTTTGAAATGCAAATCCACCACAAAGGAATACAGAATTACTCAACTCAGTATCCCTAGAATTTTGGAGGTGAGTAAGAGAATCCTAAAAGTATCCTGAAATTTCTAACGATGTCTTGGTATTCCTGTTTCTATGGAAAGATGTTATTTCAATGGACTGCTTGGAAATGATCTGAGAAAAAGAAAAAGAAAAAAATGAGGTTGCTACTTCTATGTAGATAAGGAGCAACTTCCAAAGCGTAGGTTGCTAAGTAAAAAAGCAAATGCAGCCAGGCGCGGTGGCTCACGCCTGTAATCCCAGCACTTTGGGAGGGGGAGGCAGGCAGATCATGAGGTCAGGAGTTTGAGACCAGCCTGGCCAACATGGTGAAACCCCGTCTCTACTAAAGATACAAAAAATTAGCCAGGCGTGGTGGTGAGCGCCTGTAATCCCAGCTACCCAGGAGGCTAAGGGAAGAGAATCACTTGAACCCGGGAGACAGAGGTTGCAGTGAGCTGAGATTTTTGCCATTGCGCTCCAGCCTGGGCAACAGATCAATATTCCATCTAAAAAAAAAAAAAAGCCAGTGCAAACGAGGTGCCTCACACGTTAGCATTTAAGATGCCAAAGGTGTGCAGTGGCCTATGCTTGTAATCCCACCACTTTGGGAGGTGGGAAACTTGCTTGAGTTCAGGAGCTAGAGGCCACAGTGAGCCATGATAGTGCCACTACACTCCAGCCTAGCCAATGTTGCCTCTTTGTTTTTTTTTTGGAGATGTAATTTCACTCGTCACCCAGGCTGGAGTGCAGTGGCGCCGTCTCTGCTCACTGCAACCTCTGCCTCGAAGGTTCAGGTGATTGTCCTGCCTCAGCCTCCAGAGTAGCTGGGATTACAGGGATGTGCCACCACGCCCAGCTAAGTTTGTATTTTTAGTAGTGACGGGGTTTCTCCATGTTGGTCAGGCTGGTCTTGAACTCCTGACCTCAGGTGATCCACCCACTTCGGCCTCCCAAAGTGCTGGTATTACAGGCGTGAGCCACCGCACCCAGCACCTTATCTCAAAAAGAAAGACCTGGTCCAAGAAAGAAAGAGTGGGGGTGGGGTGGAGGGAGGGAGGAAGGAAGGAAGGAAAGAAGGAAGGAAGGGAGGGGGGAAGAGAGAGAGAGGAAGGGAAAAGAAAAGAAGAAAAGAAATGAAAGGCAGCGTTAAAACACACATTCATTTTTGGCTGTGTGTTGGACAACTCTGGAGAGAGAGGGAAACTGGTAAAATTTGAGGCCAGCCTGGCCAACATGGTGAAACCCCCTCTTTACTAAAAATACAAATATTAGCCATGCATGGTGGCATTCGCCTATAATCCCAGCTACTCTGGAGGCTGAGGCAGGAGAATCACTTGAACTAGGGAAGTGGAGGCTGCAGTGAGCTGAGATCACGCCATTGCACGCCAGCCTGGGCCACAGAGGGAGACTCCGTCTCAACAGCAAAAAAAGAAGTTTGAAGCCAAGGACAGGGTGGGAGAGAAACTTCTGACATTTTTTTTTTAATTTTTGAATGTTGTCCCTTGTGCTCCTGTATCTATTCAAAGAGCAGCTGTCCTTAAGGATTCATTCTGCCTGATACTGAAATTACAGATGCCCCTGCCGCCAGCTCTGAGACCCCCAGTTTGTGCTCTGACGGTGACCTGCCCCCAGTGTCTTCCTCCTGGTCAGGCAGTGCCAACCCACTGCCCCAGGAAGGAGGTGCCACAGGGAAGAGAAGGACCAGCAGGAACCAGTGCCACCAGGGTGTCGTGTGGGCCAACCCCAGCAGATGGCAGCGTGTGGCCACTGAAGGTGGCCGACCCACTGAGGAAGGGTGCCAGGCCACTGAGGCACAGGAGTGGAGACAGGGATGCCAGGAGGGAGGGCTGGGGGTGATTGTGAGGGCAGCTGGTGCCAGCCAGGGCTGCTTCCTCTTCTGTGCCACAGTCCCCCTGGAGTCTAGTGGGATTCATGGACCCTTCTCAGAGTGCTTTATGCATTTTTATTTTTATTAATTTTTTTATGACAGAGTCTTGCTCTGTTGCCCAGGCTGGATTGCAGTGGCACAGTCTCAGCTCACAGCAACTTCCACCTCCCAGGTTCCAGCGGTTCTCCTGCCTCAGCCTCCCAAGTAGCTGGGACTACAAGCAAGCGCCCCCCCACCTGGCTAATTTTTTGTATATTTTAGTATAGACAGGGTTTTACCATATTGGCCAGGATGGTCCTGAACGCCTGACCTCATGATCCACCCACCTTGGCCTCCCAAAGTGCTGGGGTTATAAGCATAAGCCACTGTGCCCAGCCTATTTTCTTTCTTTTCTTTTTTTAATTTTCTCTTCTTTTTTTTTTTTTTTTGAGATGGAGTTTCACTCTTGTTGCCCAGACTGGAGTGCAGTAGTGCAAACTTAGCTCACTGCAACCTCTGCCTCCCTGTTCAAGCAATTCTCCTGCCTTAGCCTCCTGGGTAGCTGAGATTACAGGCATGCACCACCACGCCTGGCTAATTTTGTAATTTTTTTTTTTTTGAGATGGAGGCTTGCTCTGTCACCCAGGCTGGAGTGCAGTGGCACGATCTTGGCTCACTGCAACCTCCACCTCCCGGATTCAAAAAATTCTCCGGCCTCAGCCTCCCAAGTTGCTGGGACTATAGGCATGTGTCACCATGCCTGGCTAATTTATTTTGTATTTTTAGTAGAGATGGGGTTTCACTATGTTAGCCAGGATGGTCTCGATCTCCTGACCTCATGATCCGCCTGCCTCGGCCTCCCAAAGTGCTGGGATTACAAGGGTGAGCCACCATGCCCAGCCTTTTTTTTTTCTACTTTTTTTTTTGTATTTTTTTGAGTCAGAGTCTTGCTCTGTCGCCCAGGCTGGAGTGCAGTGGCACAATCTTGGCTCACTGCAACCTCTGTCTCCCAGGTTCAGGCAATTCTCCAGCCTAATCTCCCAAGTAGCTGGAATTACAGGTGCTGGCCACCAGGGCCAGCTAATTTTTGTATATTTAGTAGAGATGGGGTTTCACCGTGTTGGCCAGGTTGGTCTCGAACTCCTGTTTTCAAGTGATCTGCCTGCTTTTGTCTCCCCAAGTGTTGGGATTACAGGCATGAGGGTAATTCTTTATAAATGTATTAAATAAGTAGATCCAGTAGTGAGCCCGATAACTACTACGATTTTTTTTTTTTTTTGAGACACAGTCTCACTCTGTTACCCAGTCTAGAGTGCAGTGGCACGATCATAGTTCACTGCCGTCTCAAACTCCCAAGCTCAAGCAAGTCTTCCACCTCAGCCTCCCAAGTAGCCGGGACTACAGCTGTAGGCCACCATGCCCGGCTAGTTTTGGTTTTGTTTTGTTTTGTTTTGTTTTTCTAGAGATGAGGTCTCACTATGTTGCATAGGCTGGTCTCAAACTCCTGGACTCAAGCAAATCCTCCCTCCTTAGCTTCCCAAAGTGCTGGGATTACAGGCATGAGCCACTGTGCCAGCCATGATTTCAAAGTGGTGATGAACATGAGTAACAGCCAAAATACCTTCCACAACTGTGGTGTGATAAGAAAATGCCTCTGCTTTCTATAGGTGACACAGTCCCAGGAACTGCCTATGCTACTGTGGATGCTGCTTACATACACACAGAAGGAAATGCTAGATGTCAACGAGAGATCAGCAAAAATCCACGGCGTCACTTTTTCCCATCCTAAATTCACCGAATCCGTAACTGTAGCGTGAGAATCTAAAGTGTGCAGGTCTGAAGGGGCCTCAACCTGGGAGGAAAGCCTGGATTTCTGGACACCTTCTTGAACTAGAGTTGGATTCTGCTGTCATTCAAAGTTAGTGTGGGAGCCAGGCGTGGTGGCTCACACCTATAATCCCAGCACTTTGGGAGGCCAAGGCGGGTGGATCACCTGAGGTCAGGAGTTCGAGACCAGCCTGGCCAACATGGTAAAATCCCCATCTCTACTAAAAATACAAAAATTAGCTGGGCATGGTGGCAGGTGCCTGTAATCCCAGCTACTTGGGAGGTGGAGGCAGGAGAATCGCCTGAACCTGGGAGGCGGAGGTTGTGGTGAGCTGAGCAACAATTGCACTCCAGCCTGGGCAACAGAGTGAAACTCCGTCTCTTTTTTTTTTCTTTTTTCTTTTCTTTTTTTTTTTTAATAAAGACGGGGTTTCAACATGTTGGTCAGGCTGGGCTTGAACTCCTGACCTCAGGTGATCCACCCGCCTTGGCCTACAAAGTGCTTGGATTACCGGCATGAGCCACCACGCCCGGCCAAACCCCGTCTCAAAAAAAAAAAAAAAAAATGTGAAAGTAGTGTGGGAGACCTGGAAGGCAGAGGAGGGGGCCAGGGATAGGAGGACGGCCTGGGCATGGTGGAGCTGCCACCAGGGACACTCTGTCCTGGCTGGAAGCCAGCCTGGAGTGTGCATGGATAGGTGCTCCACCTGTCACCTCCAGGCCCTCCGGTGACAATAGCAGGGCTCGGCTGGTCTGGCTGGGAGGACCGGTCAGGGCTCCCTGCTTCTCACGTCCCCAGCTCTCTCCCAGGCACCCCAGCTCTCTCCTAGCCACCCCAGCTCCTTTCACTTGGCTTGAGTCAGAGGTTGCAGTGAGCTGAGATTGCACCACTGCACTCCAGCCTGGTGACAGAGCAAGACTTCATCTCAAAAAAAAAAAAAAAAAAAAAATCCACTTTGGATGGGGGCGGTGGCTCACGCCCGCAATCCTAGCACTTTGAGAGGCTGAGGTGGGCGGATCACTTGAGGTCAGGAGTTTTAAACCAGCCTGGCCAACATAGTGAAACCCTGTCTCTACTAAAAATACAAAAAAATTAGCCAGGCTTGGTGGTGGATGCCTGTAATCCCAGCTACTCAGGAGGCTAAGGAAAGAGAATCGCTTCAACCAGGGAGGTGGCGGTTGCAGTGAGCCAAGATTGCACCACTGCACTCCAGCCTGGTGACAGATCAAGACTCCGTCCCCCCGCCCACACACACACACACACACAAAAACTTCAATAAATTTAACTTTGATAAGACTATCTGCTCTACTGTTTACATTCCAATTTTACTTTCCATGAAAGTAAAAAAAAATAGATAGTAAAATATACCCCATTACCTCTTTGCTCAGATTCCACAATTATCAACCTTTCACTACAATGGCTTTCTCTGTCCCTTTTCAGCATAATTATTAGTTGTGCCATCTTTCCCTCAGAAGTCCTGGTTTGAACAAGTTAATGCAATATCTGGCCTTAGACTGAATGCTGCCCTGGAGGGAAGAAAATTGTTATTAAGAACATATTTGGATCAATTGATAAAATTGGAATGTAAACAGTAGATAGTCTTATCAAAGTTAAATTTATTGAAGTTTGTGTGTTGGCCAGGATGGTCTTGATCTACTGACCTTGTGATCCACTCATCTTGGCCTCCAAAAGTGTTGGGAATACAAGCGTGAGCCGCTGCACCTGGCCCAAAGTTGATTATTTTTAATATAGTTATACAAGGCAGTTTCCTCATTCTTAGAAAATACACACAGATTCGCTGGGTGTGGTGGCTCATGCCTGTAATCCTAGCACTTTGGGAGGCTGAGGCAGATGGATCACTTGAAGTCAAGTGTTCAAGACCAGCCTAGCCAACATGGAGAAACCCCACCTCTACTTAAAATACAAAAAATTAGCCAGGCCTGGTGGCGCATGCCTGTAATCTCAACTACTCTGGAGGCTGAGGCAGCAGAATCACTTGAACCCGGGAGGCGGAGGTTGCAGTGAGCTGAGATCCAGCCACTGTACTCCAGCCTGGGCGACAAGAGCAAAACTCCATCCCAAAAAACAAAAAACAAACAAAAAAAAGAACATATAGATTCTTCCTTTTTTTTTTTTTTTTTTGAGATGGGGTCTCACTGTGTTGTCTAGGCTGGTCTCAAACTCCTGGCCTCAAGTGATCCTCCCATCTCAGCCTTTTGAGTAGCTGCGATTACAGGTGCATCTCACCACACCCAGCTGCAAAATACACACTGAATATTTAGAAACAAGGGGTAATATTGCAGGGCCCTAGTACAACCAACGTTCAAATGTTTCAGAAAAAAAGTATGTACATGTGTAGAAGCATACATATCCATGTAAACACGTGTGTAGATACATATGTGTATATCTTTTTTCTTTAGCGTCTCTGCACATAGCTGGCAGGTTGCTGCTGCCCACTCAGTGATTCAGGAGAGCTCTCAGCTTTCAGACACCTCTAGGAGTTCCTGAGATTTGCAACGTCCAAGAAAAAGATAATGTCTTTCCTTATTCAAGGCTGAGTTGGAATTTAACATATCTCCTCTAATCACCTGATGTCTCTGCCTCAATTAGCATGCACCCTCCCCCTGCAAACCTTCCCTGGCGATGACACCATATGCATGATAACAATATCCCTGGCTAATGTTTAGGGCACTCGTGTGCATCACTTAATCTTCCCAAGAACCCAAGGAAGTGAGTTTAGAAATGTTAACTAAGGTCACCAAGCTAGAAAGTGGTGGAGTTGAGCTTCCAGCATAGCAGGACCGGAGTAGGGAGGGTGGAGCCCAGAGGTCAAAAAGGCCACCCTGGAAAGGAGACACAGGTAAGGTACAGCGAAAAAATTTTTTTTCTTTTTTTTATTGTTAATAAATATTTGGTATTTTCTCACAGTGCAAATTTACAAGTCTCCATGACCCCTGGGTTTCTGATCATGGATTTAGGAACCAAGGTTCAAACCTCAGGTTAGCTGGTCACTAGCTGGGTGACCCTGAGCAAACTTCTTTTTTTTTTTTTTTTTTTGAGACAGAGTCTTGCTCTGTTGCCCAGGCTGGAATGCAGTGGCATGATCTCAGCTCACTGCAACTACTGCCTCAAGGCAGATTCAAGCGATTCTCCTGCCTCAGCCTCCCGAGTAGCTGGGACTACAGGCACGCCCCACCACGCCCGGCTAATTTTTGTATTTTAGTAGAGACAGGGTTTCATCATGTTGGTTAAGCCGGTCTCGATCTCCTGACCTTGTGATCCGCCTGCCTCATTCTCCCAAAGTGCTGAGATTACAGGCGTGAGCCATCACGCCCAGCCTGACCCTGGGCAAACTTCTTAACCTCTGTACCTCAGTTTCCTCCTCTCTAAAACAGGGATAATAATAATGCCTAATGGAGTGACTGTGAGAATGAATGAGTTACACATAGAGTTGACAGTTTAGCGCTTTTTCACAAATACCACCTTCTGCACATCCCTCCTTTAAAGCCTCCAGGGGAGCCAGAGAACTCACCCAGTTGTTGAAAATCACTTAATGAGTTTAACCAATAAAGGGTTGATTAATAAGTAGTTATCACTTTTTCTTCTTCTTCTTTTTTTAATAGAGATGGGGTTTCACCGTGTTGGTCAAGCTGGTCTCAAACTCATGACCTCAGGTGATCCACCCACCTTGGCCTCCCAAAGTGCTGGAATTACAGGTGTGAGCCACTGCACCCTGCCATAAGTAGTTACCACTTAAGAAAAAAAGCACAAAAGGCTTTGAAAAAGAAAAGTTAGACCCAGATAGAAAGTTTTCAGAACGTCATCTGTAAGGATGTGTGGTCTTTTTAAATGTGAAGAGAAAGATTTGCAAGAAGGCACATGAATGGCTAGAGGTGACATCACCTTCTTTACTCCAATATAAGTGCCAGCATTTCTCAAAGAAAAAAAAATAATAAATGGGCCAGGTTTGGTGGCTCACGCCTGTAATCCCAGCACTTTGGGAGGCTGAGGCGGGCGGATCACAAGGTCAGGAGTTCAAGACCAGCCTGGCTAAAATCATGAAACCCCATTTCTACTAATAATACAAAAATTAGCCGGGCATGCTGGTGTGTGCCTGTAGTCCCAGCTACTCAGGAGACTGAGGCAGCAGAATCACTTAAACCCAGGAGGTGGAGGTTGCAGTGAGGAGGTTGCAGTGAGCCGAGATCCTGCCACTGCACTCCACCCTGGACAACAGAGCAAGACAGCATCTCAAAAAAAAAAAAAGTTAAAATTAGCCCGGTGTGGTGGTACACATCTGTAATCCCAGCTACTAGGAAGGCTGAGGCAGTAAAATCACTTGAATCTGGAAGGCAGAGGTTGCGTGAGCCTAGGTTGCGCCACTGCACTCCAGCCTGGGTGACAGAGCCAGACTGTCTCAAACAAACAAACAAAAACCCTGTTTAGCATGTAGTATCACTGCACTTCTAAAAATTATTAAAAATAAAAAAGGTCGGCCAGGTGCGGTGGCTCTGAGCACTTTGGGAAGCCAGACAGGAGGATCGCTTGAGCCCAGGAGTTTGAGACCAGCCTGGGCAACATATTGAGACCATGTCTCTACCAAAAATAATAAACTAAACCATCCGGATGTGATTGCACAAACCTGTAGTCCAAGCTACTCAGAAGGATGAGGCAGGAGGATTGCTTGAGTCCAGGAGTCCTATGATTGGACCACTCTGCTCCAGCCTGGGGGACAGAGCGAGACCTTGTCTATAAAATAAATAAATATTAAAATGTGGCTGCCGAGCACCTGGTGCTGTAGTACGGACTGGCCCCCTCTTGGCTTGTTCCTGATGGATACTACTGTCACTACAGGCAAGATGGCCAGGGTCTGGGGACACCATCATGCTACAGGTGCTACGTGATTTCAGTGGAAAGAAGGAGGCAAAGAGTCCTCAGTTGCAACAGCTGGGCCTGCAATTAAAAAAAAAAAAAAAAAGCCCTGTGAGTGCCTCCGCTGCCTCGTCAAGCCTACATTTCTCAACCCACCCACAAAACCAGTTCCCCCAGGTTCTTGCAAGATGGTTTCTACCTATTGGGTGTGCCTCCCCTATATGGTTGTGGGACAAAAGCCCTCTGTCAAGAACTGAAAAATGGGAATAAAGGCCGGGAGCGGTGGCTCACACCTGTAATCCCAGCACTTTGGGAGGCTGAGGCAGGCAGATCACGTTGAGGTCAGGAGTTTAAGACCAGCCTGGCCAACATGGTGAAATCTCATCTCTACTAAAAATAGAAAAATTAGCCAGGGGTGGTGGCGGGTGCCTGTAATCCCAGCTGCTCGGGAAGCTGAGGCAGGAGAATTGTTTGAACCCGGGAGGTGGAGGTTACAGTGAGCCACGATTGCACCATTGTACTCCAGCCTGGGGGACAGAGTGAGACTCCGTCTCAATAAAATAAAATTAAAAAATGGGAATAAATGTTGAAGGTACATGGGGAATCATACTCTTCCACTTTTTTTTTTTTTTTTGAGACAGAGTCTCGCTCTGTTGCCCAGGTGGGAGTGCAATGGCATGATCTTGGCTCACTGCAACCTCTGTGTCCCAGGTTCAAGCAATTCTCCTGCCTCTGCCTCCCAAGTAGCTGGGATTATAGGCGTGTACCACCACACCCAGCTAATTTTATATATTTTTAGTAGAGATGGGGTTTCACCATGTTGGCCAGCCTGGTCTGGAACTCTTGACCTCAGGTGATCCACCTGCCTTGGCCTCCCAAAGTGCTGAGATTACAGGTGTGAGCCATCATGCCCAGCCTCTTACTATTTTTGTATATTGAAAATTTACATTAACTTTTAAAATGTGCCAGGCACAGTGGCTCATGCCTGTAATCCCAACACTTTGGGAAGATGGGGCAAGCAGATCACTTGAGCTCAGGAGTTTAAGACCATGCAACATGGTGAAACCCAGTATCTACAAAAAATACAAAAAGTTGCTGGGCATGGTGGTGTGTACCTGTAGTCCCAGCTACTCGGAGGATCACTTGAGCCTGCGAGGTCAATGCTGCAGTGAGCCAAGATTGCACCACTGCACTTCAGCCTGGGCAACGGTGTGAGATCCTATCTCCAAAAAACAACAAAAAAGAAAGTGATTTGCTCAGGTCACACAGCCAGCAAGGGGGAGAGCTTAGGCTGTCCAACTCCAGTGCCATACAGAGCACACTGCTTCTCACACCAAGACCAAACACTAAATCACTCATTCACATCACAGAGAGAAATACCTTCTTCCCGAGTCTTTTGAGGCATATCTATACAGTGGAATATTATTCAGCCATAAAAAGGAATGATACATGCTACAACATCAATGAACTTTAAAACATTATGCTAAGTGAAAGAAGCCAGACACAAAGACCACATGTTGAATGATCCCATTTATATGAAATGTCCAGAACAGAAAATTCCACAGAGACAAAAGGAGATTAGTCGTTGTCAAGAGCTGGGAGGGAGGTGGGCAGATGAAGAGCGACCACTAGTGAATACCGGTTTTGCTTCGGGGTCATGAAAATGTTCTGGAATTAGTGAAGATGGTTGTTCAGCTTTATGAATACACTGAAAACAGCTGAATTATATTTTTAAAGGAGGAATTTATAGTATGTGAGTCATATCTCAAAAATTAAAAGGTCGGGCGAGGTGGCTCATGCCCGTAATCCTAGCACTTTGGGAGGCTGAGGCAGGCAGATCATGAGGTCAGGAGTTCAAGACCAGCCTGGCCAACACGGTGAAACCCCATCTCTACTAAAAATACAAAAATTAGCTGGGCATGATGGCACGCATCTGTAATCCCAGCTAGTTGGGAGGCTGAGGCCAGAGAATCACTTGACTGGGAGGTGGAGGTTGCAGTGTGCCGAGATTGCGCCACTGCACTGCAGTGTGGGCAACAAAGCAAGACTCCATCTTAAAAAAAAAAAATTAAAAAATTTTAGGCCAGGGGTGGTGGCTCACTCCTGTAATCTCAGCACTTTGGGAGGCGAGGCCAGCAGATCACGAGGTTAGGAGTTGGAGACCAGCCTGGCCAACATGGTGAAACCCCGTCTCTACTAAAAATACAAAAATTTAGCCGGGTGTGGTGGTGCACACCTGTTGTCCCAGCTACTCGGGAGGCTGAGGCAGGAGAATTGTTTAAACCTCGGAGGCGAAGGTTGCAGTGAGCCGAGATTACACCACTGCACTCCAGCCTGGGCAACAGAGTGATATTCTGTCTCAAAAAAAAATCTCTATGCTCTGGCTCTGCTCTGTTTTGAGCTCCTGTTATTCCCATCCCATCTCCCCATGCCCAGCCCTTCTAGATTTCAGTTCCTCCTGTTTAATGAGCCCTTTTATTCCTCAGAGTCTTAGCAAATGCTGGGCTTGGTGGGGCGCAGTGGCTCACGCCTGTAATCCCAGCACTTTGGGAGGCCGAGGCAGGATGATCATGAGGTCAGGCGATCGAGACCATCTTGGGTAAAATGGTGAAACCCTGTCTCTACTAAAAATACAAAAATTAGCTGGGCGTGGTGTCATGTGCCTCTAATCTCAGCTTCTCAGGAGGCTGAGGAAGGAGAATTGCTTGAACCTGGGAGGTGGAGTTTGCAGCGAGCTGAGATCCCACCAGGGCACTGCAGCCTGAGCGACAGAGCAAGACTCCATCTCAAAAAAAAAAAAGAAAAGAAAATGCCAGGCTCAGCTGATGCATCACCACCTCCAAGAAGCCTCCCTGGCCTTCTGCCTAGTTAGGACCACTGTCACCTTGCATAGCGCCCCTATCCTAACACTTACCACCCTGGTAATTTCCTCAGGGTCTGGCCTCCTCACTAAACTCTATACTCTAGGAGGTCAGGGATCAGTGAGCTCCTTCGCTGGTCTTTCTCCTGCCACCCACACTGAAACAGATGACACACAAATCCACTGGACAGGGAATACAGGGACCAGACTCAGCCTTGTGGCTCACAGAGGCCCTGCTGCCTTGAAACGGGGCCTTCCCTCTCAGGGCTGCAGCTGAGACCAAGCCCCATTCTTCCCACCCTTCAGGGAAGGGAGGGGCATCTCACGTGGGTCCATCCCAGCTAAGCGTTTTATGATTTACTCCAGATAATACATGTCCCTGATGCATCAGGCAAGCACCTGGCTTGTCTCTGAAGTGAATCTGGAAACTTCTCTCCTTGATTAAACGTTCTGAGCAGTCTCAGACGTTGTTTGGGGTGGAACCAGGCACAGCTGTGATCTGCAGCGAGTTGTATTGTTTCCCAGTGGCAACCAGGTAGTTGATCATGTTCCTGTTCCTTTTCACTTAAAATAACAACCAAAACTGACCGCTGCCACTTAAATATTGAGCACCCACTATGGTCTAGGCACTTTACAATTACTATCTCCAACCATCCTCCCGAACTCTGCCAGGACACACTTTACAGATGGACAGAATCAGGAGATGATTAACTTGGCAAAGTCACACGCTAGTTAAGTGTTAAAGAACTTTCTGGCCAGGCGAGGTGGCTCACTCCTGTAACCCCAGCACTATGGAAGGCTGAGGCAGGTGGATCACCTAAGGTCAGGAGTTCGAGACCAGCCTGGTCAACTGGTGAAACCCTATCTCTACTAAAAATATAAAAAATTAGCCGGGAGTGGTGGTGGGCGCCTGTAATCCCAGCTACTCAGGAGGCTGAGGCAGGAGAATTGCTTGAACCCGGGAGGCAGAGGTTGCAGTGAGTTGAGATCATGCCACTGCACTCCAGCTTTGTGATAAAAGGCGTGGGCCACCTTGTTAAAGTTTTAAAAAGAGAAATAAGCATGGACACAAGAAAAAGATCATATGGACCCTGAGGACTTGGAAACCGAGGTTGCAAGTCAGACACTTCATACTTGGATGAAGCATCTCTGCTCCACTATTAGTTTATGAACTTGGGCAAGACTAATAACCTTAAAATCTCAGCTGCTTCAGGTATCAACGACGAATGATCCTTGCCCTCTGCTTTCTACCTGGACCCCATTCTGACCTAAAAATGCCATTCCTCATAATCCTCAAATGAGTTGCGAAACGTAAAAGTCAGGCAATTGTGACCTGCAAATGTGCTACTGACTACTGACACCCTGTAGGGGAAAAAAGGGTAGGAGGAATAGAGAGACTAATCACCTGGGTTATATGCATTGTGGATCCTGGATCACCATACAACTAGCATTGTAACCTTAGAACGCAGTCCCTCAACTGGCCGGGACCTAGCTCTCCCCAGAGACCATGAGAAACTGGCAGTTGACCGGCTCCTCCAAGCCTGCTGAGTTTTTTCTATTTGCCCAACCACAGCTCACCCGGAGAAGGAAAAACTGCTCCACTATTCAGGTAAACCATGAACCAAACGTTCGAATGCATTGAAGAGCCCTGGTGGGAGCCATGACACTGAATTAGACAGTGGCTGTACTGGAAGGTGGAGAGGACTATTTGTCCTTTCACATCAAGTACCATCCTAGCTAACATGGTGAAACCCCGTCTCTACTGAAAATACAAAAAAAAAAAAAAAAAAAATTAGCCAGGCCTGGTGGCGTGCACCTGTAGTCCCAGCTACTCGAGGCTGAAGCAGGAGAAGCTCTTGAACACAGGAGGCAGAGGTTGCAGTAAGACGAGTTCACACCACTGCACTCCATCCTGGGAGACAGAGAGGGGTCTGTCTCAAAAAAAAAGAAAAGAAAATTAATACACTTGAAACAGGGCCTGGGCCAGGATCAGTGGCTCATGCCTGTAATCCCAGCACTTTGAGAGGCCGATGCGGACGGATCACGAGGTCAGGAGTTCGAGACCAGCCTGGCCAACACGGTGAAACCTCGTCTCTACCAAAAACACAAAAATTAGCGGGCGTGGTGGCGGGCGCCGGTAATCCCAGCTACTTGGGAGGCTGAAGCAGGAAAATCGCTTGAATCTGGGAGGCGGAGATCGCAGTGAGCCAAGATCATGCCATTGCACTCCAGCCTGGGCGACAGAGCAAGTCTCCATCTCAAAAAAAACATAAACAACAACAGCAAAAAACAAAAAACAAAAAAAAACGGCGTGGCATATTGCAAATGGAAAGTGAACGCTATCATTCTTTCAAAAACTCCTACCAAGAACTTACTAGTTTTATGGCTAAGGTTTGCTTCTCAACGTTTTCTTGATCATTGTTTTTATATATGAACGTCTCTTTAGTGAATTTTTTTTAATCCCAGCAATAATGAACGTGATTGCTATAGTGAATTTTTTTTTACTTTTTTTAACCTCCTCCAAATCCGTAACCCCAATTTGAAGTAGAAATTTGCAAACTAAAGCTTATATTTCAGAAAAAAAAAATTTGCAAACTCTCGGGATGAATTTGCGGAAGGGTATGTCTTTTCTTTTTCCATGAAAAACTCAGAATCACATCTCAAAACGTGTAGGCATTTTCCAGAACGCTTCATCCGCCGGCTTTAATCTCGCCCACCGAGTAAAGAGTTTGGGGAGCGAGCGCCTTGGGCTTCCCCGGAGGCGAGTTTTCCCCCCACCAGAGGGAGTGCGCCCAGCTCCGCCATTAACGCGCGCGAGGGAAAATGGAGGCGCCTTGTCCCACCCGGGCGGCGCCTGCGCTCTGAGCGCCCACCCTGGCCCGCGAGGCGCCTCTGGACAGAGAGGGAGGGGGAGGGAACCAGCGCTGCGCAGCGCCCCACCCCGCGCCCGAGCGCAGTGCCGGCGAGCCCGGCTCCGGCCCCGGCCCTGAGAATCCGCTCCAGGCTGCTCCACACCACGAGCCGCTCCGCAGGCTTGCCGCGCTCCGTGCTTTCTCTCCAGCCCTTTGTGTCCCAGCGCGCGTCGGAAGGAACGCGGGAACGCGCGCCGTGCTGTGCGCAAGCGCAAGGGGGCGGGCGGTGCGCCCTGCCTGGAGTCGAGAGTGGGCGCGGCTCCCGGCCGCTCCGCCCAGGCCCGCCTTCGCTCCGCCCCCCGCCCGCCATTTCGTGCTGCGGCACGTCACCTGGGCCCGGCGCGCGCGGCCTCTGCGTGATGGACGCCCGGAAGTCGGCACAACAAAGGCTCAAACGCGGGGATTTCGCTGGCTGCAGGTCTTTCCGCTGTCCGAGGAGCGAAGATGGCGCCTGCAGCCTGCGGCGGTGCCCATGTATGGGGGCAAATGGGCGTCTGTACCTCCTCCAGAAGGGTCAGCGGGCTGGCCTCTGGGGTGTGCACGGCCTCGTGTGTACAGAACCCTGTGGCGTGCGCCTTTCTGTGTATGCACAACCTCTGACGTGTGCACATACCCTAGCTTGCACTCCCTAGCACGCATACGTACACTCTGGTATGCACGAACCCGCGGGTTTCCACGTATTCGTGTGTACTTGGACCCGAGAATGGCCCCATTTGTGTTTGCACAGGTCCAGGTGTGCATGGACACGTGCGTTCGGGAATTGGTGGTTCGCAGGAGCCGGTGTTGCGTCCCGGGGATGTGCGTGGACCCGTGAGTGCAAGCCCCCGCCTCCGCGGCCTGTTTCCGGCCTGTTTTGGATTCATTTGCACTTGGCGAGTTTACATGCAAAGCATAACCTACCGGCCACCCCAAGCAACTTTGAACCTTTTCTTTGTTCTTTCTGCACTGACGTGTGGGCTCCTGCCGTGGTGGACCCAATTTTGTACTTAGGGGCACGCGGTGACTCGGAGTTTGAGGCCAGTGGGAGAAACACCAAGAAATAGGCAGTTAAGGGCATCCTGAGGCTGCTGTGAAGGAGGCGCATGGCTAGCCAATGACTGGGAAAGCGGCTTAAGGGAAGCGGCCTGGGGGAAGCCGTGAGCCGAGACCAGGGCCTGGGGTAGCAGGAATGGAGTAACGGCCCAGGACTGTTGAGGGAGGCATTCAGTCTGATTTGAGAGGGTGGTGGGTGTAAGCGGAGGGGCAGGTGAGGGAGAGGAGAGTGTGTGGGGGAAGGAACCTGTTGGTGAGGCTCAGGGCAGGCGTCTGAAGTGAGGGCTCGTAGGGATGGCCTCCCCAGGGAGCAGAGGGGAGAAGCAGCTGGGGTCTGGGGGTAGGGCCCGTGTGCCCTGCTGTTAACACCTTCTGGGGCTGCTGCTCCTTGTGGCTTCTGTGTGGAGAATGGGCCTCTTCCCGAGAGACAGACTCGGACTGCAGGTTACAGCCCTGCACTGCCATTAAAGGCCTGGGCATGTGGCCTGCATTAGAACAGTATCTCTGGCTGGGCGCGGTGGCTTACGCCTGTAATCCCAGCACTTTGGGAGGCTGAGGCTGGTGGATCACGAGGTCAGAAGATTGAGACCATCCTGGCCAACATGGTGAAACCACGTCTTTTTTTTTAAGATGGGGTTTCACCATGATGGCCAGGCTGGTCTTGAACTCCTGACCTCAGGTGATCCACCCACCTCGGCCTCCCAAAGTGCTAAGATTACAGGCGTGAGCCACTGCGCCCGGCTGAAACCACGCCTTTAAAAACACACACACACACACACACACAAAAACGTACTCTGGTGATGGAGATAGAGGGAGACGCGGAGACACAGAGGACCTATCCCAGATATGCAGGGTGGCAAGCATCGGAGCTAGAGTGACTGCTGAGGTCCCTGGTGTGGCCCTCCTGGTCTCTGCCTCAGAGAGCAGCCTAGTCTCCCCCCTTTTTTTTTGAGCAGGGGTGCAGTGGCACCATGTCGGCTCACTGCAACCTTCGTCTCCCGGGTTCAAGCGATTCAACTGCTTCAGCCTCCCAAGTAGCTGGGATTACAGGCGCCCAGCACCACACCTGGCTAATTTTCGTATTTTTAGTAGAGACAGGGTTTCACCATGTTGGTCAGGCTGATCTCAAACTCGTGACCTCTGGTGAGCCGCCTGCTTCAGCCTCCCAAAGTGCTGGGATTACAGGCATGGGCCACCGCACCTGGCCCGTCCTGTCTTTATGGTTACAGATACTCTCCAGTCATGCTCAGGGAAACCTCTCCCGTGAGATGTCTACCTTCCCGTTGAGAATCCCTCCTTCAGCCCTTTGGAACATGTCTCATAAGGGACCGGGAGCACTTCACCCACTTTGCAAGACAGCCTTTTTGCTGTAGGCCAGATCTTTTTTCTTTTTCTGTTTTTTGGAGACAGAGTCTCATTCTGTAAGCCCAGGCTGGAGTGCTGTGGTATGATCTCAGCTCACTGCAACCTCTGCCACCTGAGTTCAAGGGATTCTCATGCCTCAGCCTCCTGAGCAGCTGGGATTACAGGCACACACCACCACACCTGGCTAAGTTTTGTATTTTTAGTTGAGATGGGGTTTCACCATGTTGGCCAGGCTGGTCTCGAGCTCCTGGCCTCAAGTGATCCACCCGCCTCGGCCTCCCAAAGTGCTGGGATGACAGGAGTGAGCCAGTGTGCCTGTCCTAGGCCAGATCTTTTTTTTTTTTAAATCTGAAATGAAGGCTTTTTTGTTCAGCCCGTCAAAAGACACTTTTTTAATTTTTTGAGATGGAGTCTTGATTTGTTGTCCAGGCTGGAATGCAGTGGCGTGATTTTGGGATTACAGCCAGATGCCACCACCCCCGGCTAATTTTTTGTATTTTAAGTAGAGATGGGGTTTTGTTGGCCAAGCTGGACTTGAACACCTGACCTCAGGTCATACTCCTGCCTCAGCCTCCCAAAGTGGTGGGATTACAGGCCTGTGCCACCTTGCCCAGCCTAGGCCAGATCTTTTTTTATCTGAAATGAAGCCTTTTTTTGGTCCCCTAGAAGATACTTTCTGAGCACATGCTCTGTTAGGCCTGTGTCTGGACTAGGGATAGAGCCGCGGAGCAGTTTCTGCCTCCAAGGAACATACAGACCCAAGTCTTGGGACACAAGGGTCCAAAAGCCAACAAACAGCTTCTTTCAGTCGATGCAGTGATGTGGAAAGTCTGTGCACTGGGGCCTGCCTTCACCCCCTCAACCCTGTGCATCTTGAATTTAAACAGAGAAGGTGGGGATTGGATGGTGGCAGGCCCTTCTCCCCGCTGAAGGAGTGACCTTGCTAGGCACTGCCTTCCTCTTCCAGGCTTAGGCATGGCCCCCAGCCCCTGCTTCTGGGAGTAGGGCGGAGTTGACTGCAGTCCCTGGGACACCAGTTGGGACCCTCCTCAGAATGGGATGGGGGACTATCGGTGCAGGGTAGTCTGTGCGGAGGCCATGGTAGGGCCATCCCACTGACCTCCCTCAGCCCCATATCTGGCAGCCATGCCCACCTGGGAGGTGGGGCAAGGGAACCAGTGTGTAGCCATCTAGCCTTGGTTCCCTCACACTCAGGCCTCGGGGCAGGTTGTGGCACTTTAATCCCCCAGCAGGGCCAAGGGCAGGAGCCCTCAGGGCACCAAGTCTTAGACCTGCTCTAAACGAGGTCTGCATCCTTGGAAGTAGGTGAGCTGGTCTCGCCTCTTGCAGAACAGGCAGGTTTCCTACTTTTCCCAGAAGGCCCCAGCACCTGGGTGATGTCCTCTCCCTCAAAGGCCCTCTCCTTCAGCACAGGGCTCCAGAGGCAGCTCCCCAGCCCACCCCACTCCTGAGCAGGGGGCCAGAGCTGCCCCTTCTGAATGCAGCGCTGGGCAAAGGGTCTGTGTCCAGGAAACACCTGGTGGGAAATTCTCCTACCCTCAAGAGGGACCTAGAACAGGGACCTAGAAGATGCCACCGTCCTCGGCCTCTGACCTCCAAAGGAGCCACATTCAAGAGAAGGGGTTCCCTAGAGAAATGAGACAGCAGAAGAATAAATGCCACCGTGTGCCTGCTGACTTCCTGCAGAGGTCTGTGGGCTCACGTAAATCATTTAATGGAAAACTCCAGAAGGAAGGCAGCCCATGGGAGCCCAGCCTTGCCCGCCAGAAAGCAGGTTATAAAATATTTCCACTGTTAGCGGTGGCTGGGGGGAGTCAGGATGCCTAGTTACAGCCCTGAGAAGGAAGGCTGCCCTGGGCTCCCAGGGGAACCGCTGGGCTGGGCAGGTGGGAATTCTTTAGGGAGCAGATTCCGGCCACCCCCAGCTCCTAGACTCCTGGGTGTGGTAGCTCCAAGATCTCAAAGCCCGATCTCCCAGTCTGGCTGTCCCTGATGTGTCCTGCCCTCCCTCCCCCTCCCCAAGCAGCTTGCCTTGCAGGGGAGTAAGGGGAGAAGATTTCCGGCCAGCGCAGGCCCAGCCAGGAAGGGTGTCCCCTGAGGCGGTGCAGCAGGAGGGACCACCGAGAGTGGCCCACACGCCCTGCATCCGGCCCTCTCCCCGCCTAGTCCTCAGCTGAGGCCTGGGGTGAGTCGGAGGCTGGGCCTATTCCCCACCCCAGGCCTCAGGGCAGTTCCTCCTGGGTCCAACTGCCCCAGTCCAGGCCATCTGGGAGGCAGCCTGGGCGGGGAGAGAGAGAGAGGGAGGGAGGGCGCAGAGCCACTGCCCGGCCCCCAAGGCACAAACATTTCCTTATGTGGTGGCTCTGAGTGCCCGGGTGGCGCCCTAGAGGCTGCCGGGGAGGGCCGGACACACCCTGGGCGATTGCAGAAGCAGAACCCCTGCCCAGCTGGATCTTGGCCTCATCTTGTGGAGGAAAGGACCCCCCACCACCCACCCCAGCTCTTTATCCCCTGGAGTGGCCCACAGTCCCCTAGGAGGAAGTGGTCACTGCTTCTCTACGGGATGTTTCCCTGAATTCCCCCTGTGTTTGTGGGAGACCCTGTGAGATCAGAGGTACAGCAGAGACCCCAGGCCCGGACAGGAAGGGGTGAAGAGTGGGCTGGCTGGCCCCTAGCCTCAGGGTGCACCTCCTCACCACCCCCCAGGCAGCACCGGGCACAGTGGGGCACAATGCTGTACCCTTTGTTTCCAGCAGGCCTGGGAGCTATATTTGGCTGTGGGGGATAACAGGGTGACTCATGGGAGGGATGGCCGGGGGTGGGAAGTGGAGGAGCTGCATCTCTGGAAATGCGGCTCCCCTCTGTTCCCGGGCCTGCCGCAGGTGCTAGCCCTCCACAAGCACTGACAGCCAAACTGCAAACAACGCCGGGGCTCCCACCTGTAATCCAGCACTTTGGGAGGCCGAGGGGGACAGATCGCTTGAGCCCAGGAGTTTCAGACCAGTCTGGCCAACACAGTGAGACCCCTGTCTCTACAGAAAAAATCAGCTAGGCATGGCGGCGTGTGTGGTCCCAGCTACTCTGGAGGCTGAGGTGGGAGAATCACCTGAGCCCAGGAGTTCAAGGCTGTAGAGAGTTGAGATCACACGACTGTACTCCAGCCTGGGCAACAAAACAAGACCCCATCTCAAAAAAATAAAAAGAGAGAAAAGAAACCGGGCAGACCACAGCACAGCTGCCTCCCACAGCAAAGCAAGGCTCTGTGGTCCCTGCACTCACTCTCGGGATGTGAGACAGTGGCCTCAGGGAGCACCCCAGCTGTCTAGAGCCTGGTTAGCGTACTCCAGCCCTGATCCCCTGGGGTGTCTACTCAGACCCCCTGAACTGCTCTAGATTCCCAGGCCAGTGTCTCACTTCTCCAAGGTGATAGCCTTTAAAGCAGACTTGAATGTCTGATAGGGCATGTTCCCCATTGGATATATATTTTGTTGTTTTGTTTTTGTTTTGTTTTTTGAAATCTGAGACAGAGTCTCACTCTGTCACCCAGCTGAAGTGCAATGGAGCGATCTCGGCTCACTGCACCCTCTGCCTCCTGGGTTCAAGAGATTGTCCTGCCTCAGCCTCCCAATTAGCTGTGATTACAGGTGCCCGCCACCATGCCCAGCTAATTTTTGTATTTTTAGTAGAGATGGGGTTTCACCATGTTGGCCAGACTGGTCTCGAACTCCTGACCTCAGGTGATCTGCCCACCTCAGCCTCCCAAAGTGCTGGAATTACAAGCGTGAGCCACCGTGACTGGCCTCCCCATGGGATTTTTTTTTTTTTAATAGACGGAGTCTTGCTCTGTTGCCAGGCTGGAGTGCAGTGGAGGTTGGCTTATTGCAACTTCTGCTTCCGAGGTTCAAGTGATTCTCCTGCCTCAGCCTCCTGAGTAGCTGGGACTACAGGCACATGCCACTATGCCCAGCTAATTTTTGTATTTTCAGTAAGGACGGGGTTTCACCATGTTGGCCAGGATGGTCTTGATTTCTTGACCTTGTGATCCGCCTGCCTTGGCCTCTCAAAGTGTTGGGATTACAGGCATGAGCCATAGCGCTTGGCAGGGATTTTTTTTTTTTAAAGACAGGGTTTCACCATGTTGGTCAGGCTGGTCTTGAACTCCCAACCTCAGGTGATCCGCCCGCCTTGGCTTCCAAAGTGCTTGGATTACAGGCGTGAGCCACTGAGCCTGGCCGGGATTTTTTTTTTTTAAGAGACAGGGTCTTGCTGTGTTGCCCAGGCTGGAGTGCGGTGGCTATTCACAGACATGATCGCGCTACTGATCAGCATGGGAGTTTTGACCTGCTCTGTTTCCAACCTGGGCTGGTTCACCCCTCCTTAGGCAACCTGACGGTTCCCCACTCCCAGGAGGTCACCATATTGATGCCGAACTTAGTGCGGACACCCGATCAGCATAGCACACTACAGGCCAGAATTCCTGGGCTCAAGCATCCTCTCACCTCAGCCTCCCGAGTAGCGGGGACTACAGGCACATGCCACCATGCCTGGCGACTGAGATATTTTTAAAATGGGGCTCCAGTAAGAAATTTGCTCACTCCAGTACATCTTGAATTGGTCTGACTTCAGAGAGTATAGGTTGAGGCTGAGTCCCAAAGTTAACCCTGGTCCAGGAGGCATTGGCAAGCCAGCACTGCCAGCACCACCCACACCTGGCTGAGAGGAAGAGCCGCCTGGGCCTGGCTGCCAGCCGGCCCTGCGACTCCCTTCCTTTCTCCTGGAGCCCCTTGATGCTCTGCTTCCCGGGGTCCGTCCTTGGCCCCTCAGTCAAGGGATATCCATCTGTAAACTGCCTTCCTCCCAGCCACTGCCCTTACCACCTGACACTGGGACAGTCACCTCCTGCCTCAGAGCTCCCATGGGCCCCAGCCCATCTTGCCCCATCCTGATTCAGTGGGAATGGGTAGGATTCAAACCCCCCAGTTGGAGAACCAGTCTTCTGCAGTACGCTAGGATCCCGGAGCTGAAGTAAAGTCCAGTTAATACATCAGTGCATAGACCCTTCAGTTTTAAGATTCTCTGTCTACACTGGGGGAGGTCTCAGGAATCTGTAGATGGGGAAACGGACACTCAGAAGCATCTGACATTTCACAATCCAGATGTCGATAAAACGGCCAGACTGGTATTCAAAGGGAACATTGAATGGTTATCTCATTCAACCCAACTACCAAAAGCAAATCTCTTTACTGCTTCCTTGATTGCTTCCAGTGGCAGGGAACGTTTTGTTTTGTTTTTTGTTTATGAGATAGGGTCTTGCTTTGTCATCCATCAGGCTGGACTGCAGTGGCATGATCATGGTTCACTGCAGCCTTGACTTCCTGGGCTCAGGCGATCCTCCCCGCTCAATTCCCCCGAGTAGTTGGGACTACAGGTATGCACCACCACACCAGGCTGATTTCTGTATCTTTAGTAGAGGCAGGGTTTTGCCATGTTGCCTAGGCCAGTCTTGAATTCCTGGGCTCAAGTGATCCTTCTGTTTTGGTCTCCCAAAGTTCTGGGATTATAGGCATGAGCCCGGCAGGTGTGTTCTGTCTTACATGGAATTAAAATCTTCCTTCTTCCATGTCTGTCATCACGGTCCTTGTTCTTACTGTGGGTTCTATGAAAGCAGAGTGACAGGGTAGTTTGCTCCCTGCTACATCTCTCCACCTCACACAAAGCTGGAATGTAGCAGTGTTCCATGGCTGTGTTGTAGGAATGATTGCTGAAGCAACACTGAATGTTAGCCAGTGTGCCACCTTGCAGCCATCTGCTGTGGGCTAGACAGCACCAGCTTTCCACACCATCCACATATGACATGGTTTCCAGAACATTCTTCATCCTTCCCACCCCTCTATCACCTACAGGTTGCAGAGTTCTTTTAAGCAGTGGGTCCCTGCAGTGAACTCGGACCTCCAGGGCTGTCCTGAATGGCACAGAAGCGGAGTGGGGCCTGCTGCCTCCTGGGGTGCACTCCATGCTGCTGTCCACAGAGCCTGCCCCGCGAGGGCTTATTTCAGCATCACACCATGGTTGCGTCTCTCTGAGCCCCAGGCTGGTCCTTTGTGCGAGAGATATAACTTTAACTTGCAGAGGTTTAGCAAAGCGTGAGGCTCCTTGCTTTGTATGGCGATGGCACCACACCCTGGAAGAGGGCAGGTCCAGGCCCTCCTAGGTGGGACCTGTTCAAGGGCCAACAGTCTCGTTGTGGGGCAAGAAGATGCCAGAGTGTGCCCCTTGCTTGGTTTTCTCAGTGAGGAAGACCTGGCATTGTGGGTGTCCCAGTCCCCAAGCTGAGACCCATAAGCAGGTCATCGGCAGGTATCTGACTGTGGGTAGAGCGGCCCCTGGGCTCCCGGGCTTCCAGGTGCTGTGGCTCAGCTTTGCCAGCCCACAGAGCTGCACAGGCATGGGGTAGTTGTGAACACACAGCTCTGGGTTAGGAAGTGTTTGCTGACTGACTCCTGAGGGCTAGGAGGTGGGGAACCACCACAGGCTGGTGGCTGGCAGACTTCATATGGCACCTGGGCCACTGGCTCCTCCTGGTCCTCTCTGCCATGAGGGGCCAGGTCAAACTCACCCCTCTCACCCCAGCCCACAGGTTGCAGATTCTTTTTATTTATTTTTTTTTGAGATGGAGTTTTACTCTAGTTGCCCAAGCTGGAGTGATCTCGGCTCACTGCAACCTCTACCTTCTGGGTTCAAGTGATTCTCCTGCCTCAGCTTCCCGCGTAGCTGGAATTTCAGGCCTCCACCACCATGCCCAGCTTATTTTTATGTTTTTAGTAGAAATGGGGTTTCACCATGTTGGCCAGGCTGGTCTCGAACTCTTGACCTCAGGTGATTCGTCTGCCTTGGCCTCCCAAAGTGCTGGGATTGCAGGCGTGAGCACCGCGCCTGGCCACACAGGTTGCAGATCTGATGAAGGGCAGGGAGGAGGCTCTGGCTGAGACCAACCAGCCTGTACCTGAATTTGCAGTGCAAAGGCAGGAGGAGGGAGAGCTACAGACTGCCCCAGGGAGGAACTGGGGCCTCTGCCCAGAGAGGTTTTCCTCCCCTGAAGGGGTTTTGTACCAACGTTCCTCAACAGAAGCACCTGGTGGCCACAAAGGCTCAGGCAGAGTTGGGGGGGCAGGGGGCAGGTTGGGTCAGGGCCATGGCTCCCTGCTGAGTTCCACTGAGGGTCACTGTGACAGGGAGGAAACCCCTCTGTCCGCGCAGGGAAGCCGGAGGAAGATGAAATTTGCCCCACACTGGAAAGGGAGACTCGGGAGAGAGGCCCCTGCGGGGGGAGGCGTTCCCGCCCACAGTTTCCACTGGGCCAAGGCCTGTTGGGTCAGCGGACACCAGCTGTGTCCCAGCAGAAGGTGGCCGGCTCAGCCCAGCTCTGGGAGGACACCAGCCCGACTCCCCCGCCACTAGGCCTCGCCGGGCCTGAGAAAGCGCCTGCCCAGATGTGCCAGGGAGAGCTGGCTCCACACCCAGACCCGCACTGCTGACTCCAGGCACAGGCAGGCGCCCGCCTCCCCTTCGTCGCTGCAGGAGGTGTGGCTTTGCAGCAGTGGCTAGTTAAGGAACTGCCTCCTAGGCCAGCCCTCTGCCTGGAGACCTCCAGCCCCCCAGCTCCTGCCCCAGGCCCCCGGGAGCCCCCCGGAACACCTGCAGTCCTGCCCAAGGCAGGTTGTGTTCTGAAAGAGTCCTGGGGTCCCGGGACAGAGCCCGCCAGCCCTAGCTGGCTGGAGAGCCTGGGGCAGGTCACTCTGCCGGGCGAATCCCAGTGCTTGGTCCCAGCTCTGCCGGTCAGCATATCACTTTTCTGCCTCTGAGAGCGTGGGCCACCTGAGTGGGCTGAGCAGAGTGGGCAGGAGCAGAGGCTGGACCAGAGCCTGGGTGTGAAATGCTAACTGGCCCCATATGCAAATCAGTGTTTGTTCCTTCTCTACTGACAAGGGCCAGCCGCACCCAGATGCCGAATGAGTCCCTGCCCAAGGGCACTCATAACCCTCTGCCTTTTCTGTAATCTGTCCTATCCCAAATGGAGTCATCACACAGACCATCGGTGATGTCTGTCCCCCTCCCCAGGCTCAGGGCAGACTTTTAGTCTGGGGCTGAGGCGGCCCTGTGTGTCTGGGGGCCGATGTGGGCAGACCTTTGAGGAGCTGGCTAGGAACCCCTCCCCCAACTCTATAACAGGGACCACGGCAGGGTACTGGGCCAAGCCCACATAGCTCTTTTTTTTTTTTTTTTTTTTTTTGAGGCAGAGTCTCACTCCGTCACCAGGCACCAGGCTGGAGGGCAGTGGCGCGATCTTGGCTCACTGCAACCTCCGCCTCCCGGGTTCAAGCAATTCTCCTGCCTCAGCCTCCCAAGTAGCTGGGACCACAGGCGCACGCCACCATGCCTGACTCCCGGGTTCAAGCAATTCTCCTGCCTCAGCCTCCCAAGTAGCTGGGACCACAGGCGCACGCCACCACGCCTGACTAATCTTTTTGTATTTTTAGTAGAGACAGGGTTTCACCATGTTGGCCAGGCTGGTCCCGATCTCTTGACCTCGTGATCAGCCCGCCTCGGCCTCCCAAAGTGCTGGGATTACAAGTGAGCTCTTTTTTTTTTGAGATGGAGTCTTACTCTGTTGCTCAGGCTGGAGTGCAGTGGCGTGATCTCGGCTCACTGTAACTTCTGCCTCCCAGGTTCAAGTGATTCTCCTGCCTCAGCCTCCTGAGTAGCTGGGATTACAGGTGAGTGCCACCATGCCCAACTAATTTTTGTATTTTTAGTAGAGATGAGGTTTCACCATGTTGGTCAGGCTGGTCTTGAACTCCTGACCTTGTGATCCGCCTGCCTCAGCCTCCCGTAGTGCTGGGATTACAGGCATGAGCCACTGCATCGGGCCTCTTTTTTTTTTTGAGACTGAATCTTGCTCTGTGCCCAGGCTGGAGTGCAGTCACGCGATCTTGGCTCACTGCAACCTCCACCTCCTGGGTTCAAGCAATTCTCCTGCCTCAGCCTCCCAAGTAGCTGGGATTCAGGCGCCCGCCACCATGCCTGGCTAATTTTTTGTAGTTTTAGTAGAGACGGGGTTTCACCATGTTGGCCAGGCTAATCTCGAACTCCTGACTTCAGGTGATCCACCTGCCTCAGTCCCCTAAAGTGCTAGGATTACAGGCATGAGCCATAGCACCCGGCCATTCACATAGCTCTTTCTTGCCTGAAAGACCCTGGGCCAGGAGGGAGCTAAGCTTGGGACCTTGCCTCAAAGGATGCTGGGCAGGGGGACGCCAGCACTGGGTGGTTGCTGTCCCCTGAGGCTGCAGGTGGCAGACAGCTGGGCCGCGGGTGCCCTGGGGAGCCCCAGATGTTGTCTCTTTCAGCTCACTGCTTCTCAGAGTGTGAGGGGGAGACTGGGGAGGCCATAAGGAGGAGCCAGGGGCCCCCCACAGGGTTTACTGAGGAGCCAACAGTGGGGCGGTGGACCATCTGTCCCCCAGGCTGCAGGGCCAGGGAGGGGCTTCCCAGCACCAGCAGGCAGGGCCGCCCTCAGGCCCAGCTCCCCCAGGAGTGGATGGCGGGGACACCTGGCTCAGGGCTGAGATGGGTTCAGGGCACCCACTGCACACTGTGAGGATCAGCTGAACCTGGGGAATGTTCAGCTCGGGGGAGGGGAGAAACAGGAGGCCTGAAAGGGACTGTCCTGGCCTGAGGGCAGATGGGGAAGGTGGGACCACTCCCAAGCTGCTTCCCTGCAGCCTGCTGGAGGCACCAAAATCACCCTATCCCGGCCCCACCTGACGGGCTTAAAGCCCTTTCAGCCAGGCCAGTGGCTCACTCCTGTAATCCCAGCACTTTGGAGGCCGAGGCAGGCGGATCACGAGGTCAGGAGTTTGAGACCAGCCTGGCCAACATGGTGAAACCCCATCTCTACTAAAAAATACAAAAATTGGCCCGGCATGGTGGCTCATGCTTGTAATCCCAGCACTTTGGGAGCCTGAGGTGGGCGGATCACGAGGTCAGGAGTTGAAGACCAGCCTGGCCAACACAGTGAAATCCTGTCTCTACTAAAAATACAAAAATTAGCTGGGCGTGGTGGCATGGGCCTGTAATCCCAGCCACTTGGGAGACTGAGGCAGGAGAATCACTTGAACCTGGAAGGCGGAGGTTGTAGTGAGTCGAGATCGCACCACTGCACTCTAGCCTGGGAGACAGAGCGACTCCGCCTCAAATTAAAAAAAAAAAAATTAGCCAGGCATGGTGGCACGCGCCTGTACTCCTGCTACTCCGGATACTGAGGCGAGCGAATCACCTGAGGTTGCAGTGAGCCAAGGTTGCACCACTGCACTCCAGCCTGGGCAACGGAGCAAGACTCTGTTTCAAAAAAAAATAAATAAATAAGCCCTTTCAGACCCTGGGCAGGAACCAAAGTTCTGATTTCACGGCAGACCTTGTTTTCCACCAAAATCAATAAGCCCTGGTTCTGGAGGGTCTTTGAAGTCTCCCCTTAGAGCTTGGTCAGAGCCTCAGAGAAAGGAGGCATGAGGGGAGGAGCCTCAGATCTGGGAGGCCAGGTCTAGAATGTCCAGCTCATCCTTGGGACACTGGAACCTGGTCCCTGAAAGTTATGGCCCCTCCTGAGGCATGAACTCTGGGCACTGAACTCCCCACGGCACTCACTTCCAAGGCCCCCAACCCTGGGCCACTTGGAAATCCCCACTCCCTCCTCTTCCCCATCCGGTCCTCTTGGCTACTCCTCCCACCATCCAGCAGGAGGAAAGAGGGCCCTCCCCCACGCCCCACGGCATCCTACTTTCTGCCTCTCACCTGCAAACAGCTCCCTATCCCAGTCCCAGCCGGCCTCCACCACTCTGCTGGCCCCCGACTCCATCTGTCCCTCCTGTCGGCTTCTTCCAGGTCCCTCTTTGCTCACATGAGGTGCTCCAGCCCACCTCTCTCCTGCTTCCCTGACTTCACAGCCTCCGTATATAAGGTTTTATTTATTTATTTATTTATTTATTGAGATGGAGTCTCGCTCTGTCACCCAGGCTGGAATGCAGTGGCATGATCTCAGCTCATTGCAACCTTTACCTCCCGGCTTCAAGCAATTCAACTGCCTCAGCCTCCCGAGTAGCTGGGACTACAGGTGCCTGTTACCACACCTGGCTAATTTTTGTATTTTTAGTAGAGAAGGGCTTTCAGTATGTTGCCCAGGCTGGTCTTGAACTCCTGACCTCGTGATCTGCCCACCTCAGCCTCCCACAGTGCTGGCATTGGGGGCCACAGCCTCCTTCTTGAAAGAGATAGTCTCACCCCATCTGCACCTCCTCCTCTTCCCTTTGTCATTCCTCAGCAGCTGGCCACCTGCAGCTGCTCCAGGGATCTTCTGCAGAGTCCAGTCCACCCACCCATGGGCAGTCACACACATTCTCACATGGCCGGCTGAGTGCATTACTCTTCTGAGCAAGGGGTGGGCATGTTTTGAAGGCCTCGGCTATTTGCTTTTTTTCTCACTCTGTCACCCAGGCTGGAGTTCAATGGCATGATCTTGGCTCACTGCAACTTCCACCTTCCTGGTTCAAGTGATTCCTTTGCCTCAGCCTCTTGAGTAGCTGGGATTACAGGCATGGGCCACCACGCCTGCTAATTTTTGTATTTTTAGTAGAGACGGGGTTTCACCATGTTGGTCAAATTAGTCTCGAACTCCTGACCTTGTGATCCACCCGCCTCGGCCTCTCAAAGTGCTGGGATTACAAGCGTGAGCCACTGCGCCTGGCTGGGCCTCAGCCATTTGCACAGAACACCATGTTGTGTCTGCTGCCACTAGTCCCGAGGAGGACGAATCCCCTCAGCCTTACCCCACCCTGGGCATCTCTACCCAGACCCCTGGGGTGTGAGGGCTGGGGCTGGCAGCAGATGGGTTAAGTCCTGGCCTGGCTCCAGCAGGGATGGCCCCTCAGCCTGCAAACCCCTCTGGACTCCTGGCACCTCTCCCCTCACACGGCCCCTCTACCCTCTGACCGAAGGGCACAGGGGCTCCCCCAGGTGGCCAAATGCACCAAGGCCAGAAACTGAGGAGTCCGGCAAAGACTCGCTGCAAACAGCTCGCCCCTTCAACCTACAGCTCACAGGTCGGACCAGGTGTTCTGACCTGGGATTTGGAAAACCAGGCCACCTGGTTGTGGATTTGCGTCTGTAGGAAGCGAGTGGCTTTGCAGCCCAGGTGTCGGAAAGTATTCTTAGCTGGCTGCAGGGGAGCGGCTCGCGGCCATTCTAAACGCTGCAGCAGAGTTTATAATGACACACTCTGCCATGTGTCACGGGTCACAGGACACAGAGATATGGGGACAGGAAACAGCCCAGAGGCCCCGCTCAAAGCCAGAAATGCACCAGTAACCACCATCATGTATTACATGCCTCTGTGTGCCTGTCACGCTGCTCAAGGCTTTCCGTTCCTCATCTCACTTACTTGTCACAATGGCCTAGGAGGTAGGCACTCTTCTTCTCCCCATTTAGCAGATGAAGAAACTGAGGCTGAAGTTAAATCCTTTGTCTAGAATCACACAGCTAGACAAAGCCTGACCTTGAACTCAAACATGTCTGCCTCCCAGCTCCTCGCTCTTAGGCAAGGCTGCCTGTGCACAGGAAGATGTCCTGGCCACGAAACTAGAGAGCCTCAAGTATCCTTGTGAGATGCTCGAGAAGGAGGATGTGCAACTCCTTCCTACTCCAGAAGCATGCACAGCAGCTGCTTCGCAAATGCAGCTGGAACACAAGGAATACATACAAAGGAGAGACAGGAAGGGAGGTGCCAGGTTTCCCCCAAGCAGCACACACAGGCACCCAGGGGCCCCGATACCTGCCGACAGCAAGATGTGTGTGAGACTCAGGCTGGGCGTGGTGGCTTATGCCTGTAATCCCAGCACTTTGGGAGGCTGAGACAGGCAGATCACCTGAGGTCAGGAGTTCAAGACCAGCCTGGCCAACATGGAGAAACCCCATCTCTCCAAAAATACAAAATTAGCTGGGCATGGTGGTGCATGCCTGTGATCCCAGCAACTTGGGAGGCTGAGGCAGGAGAATCGCTTGAATCTGGGAGGCGGAGGTTGCGGTGAGCCAAGATCGTGCCATTGCACTCCAGCCTGGGCAACAAGAGCAAAATTCTGTCTCAAAAAAAAAAAAAAAGAGAGACTCTCAGGGCTTGGGTACCAGTCCTTCTAGACCACAGACACCTAGACACCATTGAGTGAACCAAGATCCAGAAAATTCCAGTGACAGATTGTGGCCCACTCTCGGTTTACTGGTAGGCTGAGCTCCAGCATTCTCAGACCCAGACAGGTTCCTGGTGACAGCCATGCACAAGCAGGGGACACAGCAACGAATGTGTGCTCAGTCACACCCGGCTCCACCCACACCTACATCTTCCAAAGACAGAATCCGCTGCCACCATCTGTTCTGTGCAGACACAGTTGAATACTTGGCCTCTTGGACACACGGTTCAGCTCACAATGACAAGCACACACACAGAGAAATAGACGCGCACACAACACACACAGACACACAAACACACACGAGCGGGGTGTGGTGGCTCATGCCTGTAATCCCAGCTCTTAGGAGGCAGAGGTGGGAGGATAGCTTGAGCCCAGGAATTTGAGACCTGCCTGGGTAATATAGCGAGACCCCTGTTCTCCACAAAAAGGAAAAAAAAAAGACAAAAAAAAAAAAGTGGAACACAAACATATGAAAGGGGATCTCAGAGAAAAGGGGAAGGCAGGGGGAGCTGGCTAAGGAGCTAAGATCCCTGCAGTCCAATAGACACGTAGGGCCTAAGCCCTGGGCTGCAGACTCTGTCCCCAGGTGGCTGCCACCCACCTTCCCGGGCCCAGCCTGCCTTCTGCCTTCTGCCCTCCTGTTTTATTTATTTATTTACTTTTTGAGATGGAGTCTTGCTCTGTCACCTAGGCTAGAGTGCAATGGTGAGATCTCAGCTCTCTGCAACCTCTGCCTCCTAGGTTCAAGCAATTCTCCTGCCTCAGCTTCCCAAGTAGCTGGGACTATGGGACTACAGATGTGCACCACCACACCCGGCTAATTTTTGTATTTTTAGTAGAGACGGGGTTTCACCATGTCCAGGCTGATCTCAAATTCCTGACCTCAGGTGATCCGCCCCCCTCAGCCTCCCAAAGTGCTGGGATTACAGGCGTGGGCCACCGTGCCTAGCCTGTCCACCCATCTTAGTATTATTATTATTTTTGAGACAGGATCTCACTCTGTCACCAGGGCTGAAGTGCAGTGGCACCATCACAGCTCATGGCTCCCTGCAGCCTCAGCCTCCTAGCTCCAGCGATCCTCTCACCTCAGCCTCCCAGGTAGTTGGGACTTACAGGAGTCAGCCACCACACCAGGCTACCTGGCTAATTTTAAAATTTTTTGTCGAAATTGTGGGGGAGTGTGCCTCACTGTGTTGCCTAGGCTGCTCTTGGACTCCCGGGCTCAAGCGATCCCCCTGCCTCGGCCTCCCAAAGCAAAGCACTGGATGACAGGCATGAGCTACCTTGTGCTGCCACTCTCCTGTTTTAAACGCTGAGCCAAGGCCCGAAATGCCCATGTTCACCACCAGAGGGCGCATTAGCATCAAATAATCCCTTCAGCCAGCCTCCTTCCAAAACCCTCCTCGTTTATTCATTCCGAAACATGCATTAAGCACCCGTTTGTGCCAGGTCCTGGGACACAGGGTAAAAAGTTGGGGGAAAGAAGGGGAAAGACAATTAGGGCAAGGGAAGAGGTGTGTGCCTAAAGTTTGGTGGGACTGGAGGTTAGATTTTGGGGAAAGGTGTTGGTAGGAGGGGCCGCGTCAAAAAAAAACCCGGCTAGAACGTACTGAGTTTTCAAGCTGTTCCAGAGTTTCTTTCTTTCTTTCTTTTGAGAGTTTCGATCTTGTTGCCCAGGCTGGAGTGCAATGGCGCGATCTTGGCTCACTGCAACCTCCACACCCTGGGTTCAAGCAATTCTCTTGCCTCAGCCTCCCGAGTAGCTGGGATTATAGGCATGCGCCACCACGCCTGTCTAATTTTGTATTTTTAGTAGAGACGGGGTTTCTCCATGTTGGTCAGGCTGGTTTTGAACTCCCAACCTCAGGTGATCCACCCACCTCGGCCTCCCAGAGTGCTGGGATTACAGGTGTGAGCCACCTTGCCCGGCCCAGAGTTTTTATTTTTACATGAATTACCTCATTTACTCCATGACTAGGAACTAGGTATCTAGTGTAACTTCCATTATTCTACTTATTATTGGTAGAGTAAGGCAGACAACGAGAGTTACTACCCCACCAGGTTGTTGTAGGGATTAAACAGCTCAGCACGAGTATGTGTAAAGCACTCAGAAAACTGCCCCATTATCGTCATCCTCATTTTACAGATGGGGAAACTGAGGCACAGTTAGCAAGGAGTAGGTTTCAATCATGAGCAGGCTGGTTCCAGTGCATGAGTGGTGGAGGCCAAGATAGTAGCTGGGGAGCAGACCAGGAGAGGTAGGCGCGTGTGGGGCATCCGAGAGGAGAAGCATGGGGGTCCAGACCTACCCTCTGGCCTTGACCTGGGAAAGCTCCTCCACATCCCCAGTGCTGAAGATAAAGGGAAAACAGCCTCCAGATCCCTCTGCCTCATCTTTCTTGGAGAGCTTGGGGATGGTGTGAGGGCCAGGTCCCTGAACTCTGGCTCCCTTCTGTTTGGGGATCAGGGCTCCACAGGGATGGATGGGCCTCTGTACTGGCCTCTCCCAGCCGGCCTGGCACCCTAGCCCTGGCCCATGCAGCAGGGACCAGGGGCTGACCCACTCTGTGGCTGCCAGTCCCCTAGCATCTGGGCAGAGTGAAAACACTCCTCCACCCCGCTACATATGTTGAGGCTTTACACCCACAAAGCCCTCATCTCTACAGGATCCCATCTAATCTTCACAGCAACCTGGGAGATAGGCCCCTATTATCTTAGTCTCACATCTGCGGGTGCCAAGGAAGGAGCTTGCCCCAGGTCACACAGCTCGTGCCTGGACCAGCCTTCTGCCAGGATTTTTGCTGCAAATCATGGGCTCTTACTCCCACCCCTGCCCTGTTCCCTGCACCACGGGGCCCTAGGTGGCCATCTAGGGGATGGAGGCAGCTGTCCCTTGCGGATGATGACCGGTGTGCCTGGCTGGGGATGCAGCTGCTTGGAGGCATGGTTGACAGTCATCAGCATTCAAAGGGGCAGAACCTGCGTCCAACTTCAGTCCAGGCCGGGGACACCTGGGTAGGGGGGAACCAGCGTGTGAAGTACAGAGCCTCCTGAAAGGTGGGGATGGAGTGGGACGTGCCTGGGCAGGCAAATGGGGACAAAGAGGGCGCCGGCACACCTGGCAGCCAGGCCGCCCGCGCCTGCCAGCCCAGATTCAAAGTGGAGCCGAGGCTGTGATTGGCGGCCCAGCCCGAGCCCCACCCCTTCTCTCACCTCCCAGGCCGCTGGGAAAGAAGCATGGAGTGGAGAAGGCCCCTCATCCCGCCTTAAACCACCCAGCAGTGTCCTGGCTGGTGGTGAACTTCTAACAACCTCTCCTGCTCCAAACCCTGCCCGGCCCCCACTTGGAATTTTGGCGCCGCCTTCGGTCCCAGTGACTCTTGGAGCTGCCGGGCTCCAGCCATCGAATCACCCCTCCCTGAGCTGTCCTTTAGCCTGCGGCCTCCTCCACTACCTGATCTCACCCCCAGCCCGCCCTCTCCGATGTCCCCTGTTCTCTGAGTGCCCTCCCAGTCCAGCCACCACCCACAGCCAGGCCCAGGACGGAGCCGCTTTCTAGGCCCTGTCCCCTGTCCCTTCGGGCCCACTGGCCCTCCCGTGCCCATCGGGCTTTTCCCCACGGTGGTGGCCCAGCCTCCTGCTTGGACCCCGGGGACCCCGGGGACCCCGCGCTCAGCTGGGCTGAGGACGGCGGCAGGGGAGGCCGGTGCACAGGTTGCTGGCCGGCAGCGGGGGCAGGCCGGTCGGGGGGGCTGGGCGGGAACCCGATTCCGGGCCGGCGCCCCGCCCCGGCGCAGATGGCGGCTGCGGGTCCGGGGCCGCTGCTGGGGGCTGTGGTTTCGGCCGAGAGGGGCGGGGCCAGCGCCAGGGGCCCCGGGGAGATCGCGGCCAATCACGGCCCGGCCCGGACGTTGCCCCCGACCCCGGCCGCCAATCACTGCCTGGCCCGGCCACCCCCGCCCCGACGCGTCCTTTGTTCCCGCTCCTCTCTGCATTCCCCGGCGCCCCGCTCCGGCCCTTCGGCTTCCGGACCGTGCGGACACGCCCAGTGCACGCGCGTGGGCTGCGCCCGCCCCAGGTGCACTCCGGGCCCCGCCGCCAGGCACCGGCCCGCGAGTGGCTGGGCATGCTCGTGTGCCCTTGGCGGCCCCGGGCGCTCGGGATGGCCTGGCCAAAGCCCCAGAAGAGCCCTTTGGAGGGACTGAACTTTGACCACGGGTGGAGGGCAACGGAGGAACCCAGGACCTGGGCAGTGTCCAGCCCGGGCCCCGCCTTCCCTTCCCAGGCCAAGACTCTCCTCACTCTCAGCCTCCTTGCTTTGCCCACGCTGCAGCCCTGGCCCTGTTGCCTTTCACATACCTACTTCCTTCCAGACCCGCTTTGGGGATGCACCCCCCACCCCGGTTGTGGTCCCCTTTGGTCTGGGTCTTGTGGCCTTCCCGGCAGAAAGCCCCAGCGCTCCTCAGGGCTCACGTATTATGCAAGGGGCCTTCAACAAACCCTGGTCCCCACGCTTCCGCGGGCACCCCAAGCCTGGTCTTGGTTCCGTGTGAAGCTGCGTGGAGGCTCTGTCACTCACTGAATCGGAGCTGCGGTGTTTTCAGCGGTGAAATGGGCACGATTATAGTACCAGGGTCAACTCTGTATCCCAGGTCAGAACTGCCGTAAGGATTAAAAGAGCTGGCCAGGCACGGTGGCTCACACCCGTAATCCCAGCACTTTGGGAGGTTGAGGCGGGTGGATCATGAGGTCAGGAGATTGAGACCATCCTGGCCAACATGGTGAAACCCCTTCTCTACTAAAAATACAAAAATTAGCTGGGCCTGGTGGCGTGTACCTTTAGTCCCAGCTACTCGGGAGGCTGAGGCAGGAGAATCGCTTAAACCAGGGAGTCGGAGGTTGCAGTGAGCCGAGATCATGCCACTGCACTCCAGCCTGGGGACAGAGCGAGATTCTATCTCAGAAAAAAAAAAAAAAGCTGGGCGCGGTGGCTCACGCCTGTAATCCTAGCACTTTGGGAGACTGAGGTGGGTAGACCACCTGAGGTCAGGAGTTCAAGACCAGCCTGGCCATCATGGTGAAACCCCATCTGTGTTTAAAAAAAAAAAAAAAAAAAGGCTAAAATCTCCAAAGAGCAGAATACCCAGCTACCTAGCTAGGAGCCTTGGCACCCACACAGGCCCCACCCCTGCCTCTTCCTAATCCCTAGGTCCAGGGGACACTCCTGCTCTCCCTCTCTCTCCTGGAGTTCGCTTCCTAGACCTCTTTGCCTTCTGCTCAGGACCCCACCCTCAGCCCCTTCTCCCCTTATTCTCTCCACCTTCTGCCAGGCCAGCCAATCTCAGACCTCCCTGCCCTGCCCCCACCTCTCCCCTGGGCCCCCTGGAGACATCCCTCAAACATCTCCAACTAGTTTTTCTCAAATTCGAGCACCCCATTGGCCACACCTGTTCCTGTTTCTGTGAAGGACTCACCATCCTCACCACTGCCCAGGCCAGAGACCCAGCTGTCCTCCTCACCCTCGTGGCACCCCACCATATGCTGGGGCCAAGTCTGTGCTCCCAGGCCTGGCCTGCCCCGTTCTCCCAGGTCAGCACCTTGGCCCATACTCTTCTACTTTTGGCTTGGTCTCTTAATCCGCCCGCTAGCCCTCTGCCTCTACAGTCCGTAGGGCCCACTGCCGGGAGGGCTCCCCCACACTGCCCTCAGCATCCAGTCCCAGCTCCTGGGTGTAACTGACTGAGCCCTGCCATCTGGCCCTGCCTGCCTTCCTGTTTCAACCACAGGCACACAGGATTGCTCCAGCTGAAGCCCATGAAGCTAACGAGGAGGTTGGGAGTGGGTCCACCTTTCCAAGGCCTTAATAGAAGCAGGGCTAGGCCCTGGGGGCAGTCGGAGGAACAGCCGACTGGGGAGCAGGCTGGCTCTGCAGACAGGCTCTGCAAACAGGCACACAGGGTGTGAATCCTGGCTCAGCCCTTGCCCTGCTTAGTGACTCTGGCTTAGTTACCCACTCCTGCTCTCACAGTGTCCCAGATGGGTTTTCATATCACCAGCTAGAGGAAAACTTGGGACCCAGGGCCAAAAATGGTCAGGGGCTGCCTTCTCTCTGGGGATTCCCCAGGGCCCCAGCTTCTAAATCACCTGGTGGGAGCTGGGGAGAGGCAGGGCCTGGTATGGAGGAGCCAGTTGAGAGGCACTGGGGAGAAGGGGAGGAGTAGGGGGGCTGAGGGGGTAGGGAGGCTGACAAAAAGAGACCAGCTGCTGTTTGCACACAAACCCCAAGTTGATAATGAGTGGAGGGGCAGGGACAGGGCGGGGAAATGGCTTGGCAGGAGCCTCTGCCAGCTGAGGAGGCTGCCCAGAAGGGACCCCCCCCCACCCCGGCAGACCCCAGTTCTGGGCTCTCACTACCCACGCCCAGCGTATAAATCTGCTCCCAGGCCTGCAGCATGGAGGGCAGGGGGCCCAGTCTGGGTGATCTGGTCACCCTAAGCCCAAGGCTTAAATCCTTTTCTCGGGCCACATGCATCCTGAGCCCTGCCCTGGGGAGGCCCTGGTCATGGAGCTCAGGACTCTGCAAGGAGCTGGGAGCAGGCCCAGGCTCTGTCTCTGAGCTCCTGGTCAGAATGAAGGCCCTTGAAAAGGCTCTGAAGAAGAGGGGAGGCTCCCAGATGTGAGGCCTTGAAGAGTCCTCTGCACTGCAGCCTCCCCGACAGGAGCAAAAACGCAGACGCAGGGATGTGGGGAGGTTGGGAAGCTCCTGTCAGCCCCTTAGCCCCCAGTAATGCCAGGAGGGCCCTGGGTAGTCCACCAGACAGGATGCAGAGAAACACAGCCAAAGAATGAACTGTTGCAGTGACACACGCCTGTAGTCCCAGCAGCTTGGGAGGCCAAGGCAGGAGGATTACTTGAGCCTGGGGTGTTGGAGGCTACAGTGAGCCACGAGTGTGCCATTGCACTCCAGCCTAGGCAGCAGAGCAAGACTCTACCTCTGAGAAGAAAAAAAAAAAAAAACAAGCTAAGGAAGACCAGCCGGGCCCCTCGGGGTGTCAGGAGTGGGAACCCCCCCATTTGCTCACCCCCACCTGCCTGAAGAGTCGTGGAAGGGTTTCCCTTTCTGTGACCCCAGGGCCCTCCTCTGTTCATCTGTGCGTGCACCCCCAGTCCCCACAGTCTGACTAGCCTGTTGGCATCCCCCCGGGCAAAGAGCTGCCCCATGCCGGAGGCTGGCTTCTGCCGTGTGGGCTGTGGGCGCAGCTGACAGGCTGTGCATGCGGAGACCGAGAGCGGAGACTGAGAGCACGTGCTCCTGCTGCTGCTGGGTGCCAGCCTAGCAACGGCTCCCAGGGGCCGTGAGAGGTGGTGCCGAGAGGGGATGGCAGCTCTGGTACCCTCCCCACTGCGCTGCCTCCTAGTTCCCTCGCTGCTTGAGCTCCCTGCCAACACCTGCTCCAGGAGAGGGTCAGCTTGGCACTAGGCCCCAAGGACAGCAGAGGACCATGGCAGCCTGCACACCTCAGAGGCCTCGGTGGGCTTCTGCTGGGGCCGGTGCCTGAGAAGCCAGGGGCTGAGCTGCAGGGGGAGCAGCAGGGAGGAAACCCCTCTGTGTGAACCAGGAGCTCTGCCCTGGGCAGAGCATGATTGGGGAGCAGGATGGTTCCCTTAGGTGCCTTTTTAGCTGCTCACCGCCATCTCAAGGCCAGAGTGAGACAGGAGGGGCGGGAAGTGGGAGAATGGGGTGGCAATGAGAGAGGTTGGGGGAGAGGCACACAGCAAGGAGGAGGGGGGGAGGAGAAAAGGGGGAGAGAGAGGGGCAGAGGGAGGGGAAGAGGGGGAGGAGGGAGAGGAGGAGGAGGGGAAGGGGACGGAGAGGAGAGGCTTGCAGCCAGGTGATGCAGGGGCCTTCAATGCCAAGCAAGTAGTTAATCCTGGGGTTATGAGGAGCCACAGAAGATGCTGAGCAAGGAGCCACCAGAGAGACAGAGCAGGAGGGGGACCGTGGCCACAGGACAGTGAGAGGAAGCCAGAGGGGTATGCATTCAGGGAGCGATGCCCTCCCATAGGGGCAGCTGGAACCCAGGCCTGGTTCCTACCTGTGCTTGAGCTGTTGTGGGCAGCTAGGCAGCTGTGATTTGGGGTAACATGATGGCCTGTCCCTGTTTCTGGGAGGGTGGGATAGTATAACGTAGGCAGAGCTGTCCTGGAAGGAACTGCTGTGGGGAGGAAGGGCGGCCTGGATAGGAACTCAGGTTCCTGAGTCAGAAGGGTAGCCCCAACGTGTCAGAAATGGGCACCTTTGGCTGGGTGCAGTGGCTCACACCTGGAATCCCAGCACTTTGGGAGGCTGAGGCGGGCAGATCACCTGACGTCGGGAGTTCGAGACCAGCCTGACCAACATGGAGAAACCCCATCTCTAAAAATAAAATAAATAAATAAAAATAAAAAATAAATGGGCACCTTTGCTCACTTCCCCTCCTGGGCATTGGGGGCAGTGGTGTCCACAGTGAGCACCGGTGGGCTCTTGAGGGGCCGTGCCTGGCACTGGTCACACAACTGGGGCCACAAACAGTATGTGTCCTTGAGCCCAAGTGTGGCACAAGGCATTGAGGGGAGGGACTTGGCCTGAGTGGGCACGTGAATGAGCAGGAATGGGGGAGGTTTGAGCAACGGCCCCCCCGAGGCAGACCAGTAACCAGCATGAGGGGCTCCAGAGCCCTAAGAGAGGCCTGGGTACCACCAGGGAAGAGGCGGCTGGGGGCAAGGAGCCAGCAGCACGCCGGGTTCTAGAGGGCGATTGGGACTTGATAGGAAAGGCATGCTGGAGTGTAGAAGTTTTCCTCCCATGCCTGAACGTGTGCGCATGTGCCCACCCTGGTGTGCCTGGATGAGTGTTTGTTCGGGATGCTTTCCCTGGGCTGGATTTCACAAGCCACCACAGGGCCCAGCTCACTGCAGGGCTTTCAGGCCACCAGGCCCTAAGGATGGAGCATGCCCACTTAGGACCCCAAGGCCAGTGCCAAAGAGGCCAGCCCAGTGCCACCCGGAGAGGGGACTGAGCTGGCTGGGGCCCCAGGCCTTACCCGGCCCACCCTCCGAGGCCACAGAGGAGGCATTGATGGCACAAGAGCGCCCAGAGGCCACCGCAGCTGGCGCAGCATGGGCACTGCTGGGCCTTGGAAGGGGGAGTTGGGATGAGCCTGCACCCTGGGCTGCTGCCGAGCAGGCCCCTGAACCCGGAGGTGAGAGTGTCTGTGGCCAGCCTGTGCCCTGGGCAACCTGGCCTCCGGTGCGCCTGGGCAGGCAGGGCTACCTAAGTCGGAGCCACACACCCATCTGTGGGTGTTGGCAGGAGGCCAAGGACCCCCAGTCTACCCTCACCCCCACTCAGACTTCTTCTGTGACCCTTCCCCACCAGGCAGCATGGGGGCCCCTGTGCCCGGCCCGCCGTGAAGCTCTGGCTTTGCTTCTCACCACTGGACTCCCAGGGGGCCCTGTCCTCCCACCTCTCCCATTCGCTGCTTTCCTGTGCCTTGAGCCCTTTGGGCGCTCCTCTCCTTCCTCAACCAACTTATCTGTCTGTCCAAGGCTTTACCTCCCCCTCAAGCCTCCAGGCGGGCCTGCCTCCTCCATGGAGCCTTCTAGGATTGTTGCGGGCCATCTAGGGACCCCAGGATGCCTTGTGTTTTGCAGGCACCTCCAGGGGAGCTAATTATCATGCTGGATTTGGACTTCTCACATGCAAAGCTCCTTAGGGGACAGAGCTGAGCCCTACATTGTCCTCCCTTTCTCCTTGTAGGCACTGAATAAATGTCACAGTGGCTGGCGGACCACTCTGCCCTCTTCCTAGTTTCCCTCCAATTTTCAGTCAGGTTGTCCCCAAGTCAGGCTCAGGTAAGTGAGGCCATGCAGCCTCCCCGGCCTCAGCCTGTGTCCATTCACACCCCACAGGGCCAAGGCCAGGCGGACACCCACGCTCACACAGACATGCACCCACACAAACGCACAGAGAAAAAAATGCAGGCAGTGCATGCAGGAGACACAGACGCATGCTCACAGATTCACACTCACAGGCACAGGGCGTGCACATCAGACACAGGCATTCCTGGACACATCAGCAGCCACACGCACACACAGACCCGCTCACATACAGGCACATACACAGAACGCACAGGCACACACTGGCATACACCTGGCCAGGTCTCAGGTGCTGGAAGAGGAACTGCTGATCAGACACCTGGAGCTGCCACCTCCTCCCTCAAGGAGCCCCCAGGCCGGCAGAGGGCGCTCTAGGCCCCATCCCTACAGGCCCCACCACTGGAGGGTGGGGGGCTGGGAGGGAGCACATGGTTGCCCCCTGCCCTCCCAAGCCAGGTCCCCTTTGTTTCACCATCCCCCAACTCCTGGGAAGCGGCTGCGCCTGGGGACCACCTGAGACTGTGCCTGGGGACCGAGAGTCCTGCAGGGCCTGTTCGGTTGCGGTTGCGCTCATCTCAGCCCCGGAGATGAGCCTGGGGGCTATGGAGCAGTGAGAGGACCTGGGCTCGAGGACCCAGGCTCGAGGCAGGTGCCCAGCACCAGGACAGCAGCCACCACAAGGGTGGAGAGCTCACCTATCACTCACGCTTGTTCCAGGCAGGACCGTGAACCCCCCAGAGCCCTGCAATCCCCCACCCCTCACAGTACAGCCCAAGGGGCCAAGGGTGCTTGCCCTCTGGCCTCCCCATTGTCCCCTTGAGAGCTTGTTAATGAGCTGTCCCATGGTGGGAGGTGGGGAGGGGCTTCCAGACACCGAAATGGGAGCTGAGAACCCCAAGGGCAAGCCCCTCAGTATTCTCCATCTCAGTGCCCAGCTTTTCTGGCTTCACCTCTCAGCACCCCCCTTCACCCTCTCACTGCAACTTGGAGCCTTGGAGGTTATGCATGGGAGTCACTGAAGACCCACCTCTGCTACTTACAAGTTAAGAGCCTTTGGCGCAGCCTCAGTTTTCTTATCTGTTAAACAGACATCTTTAGCAGTCCCTGCCTTGCAGGTGGGGCTGGGAACAAACAAGGCAGTGCATGCGGAGCCTGGGTATGGGCCAGGCCAAGGTGGGTGCACGCTGGCTGCTTTCGCCTTGGTGATCATTATGTGCTGAGTGTTTTCCTGGTTGAGCCTTTGGGACGGTGTGAGGACCCCAGCAGGGAGCCACATAGTATGTGTTCACTAAAGCCCGGTACAAGAACCGGAAGGGGGCAGGGCCAGCCCAGGAATGCCACACTTGTGCCATCAGCCAACAGCCAGCATCAGGGAGAGACTGGCGAGGTGCCCGGCCTTGTTTTCTAAGTGGTTCATTTCTTGGGACTTGAGTTTCTATTCCTGGTAGGGCCAAGTTCTGGACCTGGCGATGGGCCTTGGCTGAATGAGGTTCCTCCTCCTCCTCCTTCCACCAGGGAAGGACGAGGCTGCCCTCCCCACCCACCAGCGCCCCCCCCCAGTCTCCTTCCCAGTTGCTTCCATAATTAGGCTCTGTGCAGTTCAAGAGGGGGTGCCTGCACTGCCTCTCCTCTCCCAGCTTCATCAGACCAAGGGTTTTGGGTCTCCCCTCCCTCAGGGATGTTTCTGGCCCCCCCCGCAGGGCAGGCAGGGAGCTGGCCAAGCCTGTGGCAGGGAGGGGGTCCTGTCCACTGTCTTAGGGTCCGTTGCTAGGAGTTCAGCAGTACAGGGGGCTCTGCAGGGCTGGGGCGTCCTTAGGTACATGGGCCTTCATTAGCACCGGCCTTACTCCAAGTGAATTAGCTGATCCTCAGGGAGCAAGTGCTGAGGCCTGCAGGCTTCTGGGGCTGGCAAGTGATTCATGACCATAACCTCACCCACAACAGAGGCCCATGGCATCCCTGCCCCCAGCCCACTGGCCTGGCCAGCGTCTGGGAGCAGGCGGCTGGTGCCCAGAGCGGCCCTGGCTGCCGGTCCACCTGCTATTCATCGTCTATTCATCAGCCCATCCCTGCCCCCTCCCACTGGTCCGCTGCCTCCATCCGCCAGGCCCTCCTGCACGCAGGCCTGGCCCACTCTGCCAGGCTCCATCTCCTACTCTCTGAGTCCCCTGGCACCTTGGGTGACCCAAGGGAGGCCCCCTTGTCCTCCTTCCCCCATCTCTGCATCTTTCTGCCCCCCTCAGCTGAAGCTCTGGGATCCACTAACTGGTGTTGATGAAAACCAGAGGTCTGCTCTTGCAGAAAAGCCGGCCCTTGGCAGCCTGTAACAAGGCTGAGGGAGGTAGCCCCTTGGACCTAGCCACAAAAGCCCTGAGGAACCCACCCCACTCCCTTCGTGGTCCCCAGAATGTTCAGTTCCTCCAGTGGAGGCAGGTGTTCAGTGAGCATGTGCTGATGAGTGCATGAAGGCACAGCTGCCCTTCCCCACGGCAGACATTCGCTTCACCCGCGTCGCTCACATCTGCTCTCATGTTTCCCTGTCTCCAGCTTGAAAACTGGCCTACTGAGGTGACAGTGTGAAAAGCTCTCACGTTTTGAGGCCAAAAGACCTGAATTCCAAACCTGGCCTTGTCTGTGAGCTGTGTGATCCTGTCTCTGAGTCAGACGTCCTCAGGTCATGTGAGGCCAGTCCCCTGCCCCTGTGCTGGCTCTGAGGCATTTATCTTGTGCAGAGAATGCAGGGCATAGAGATGCCACCCAAATGCAGGCACCACAGCAGAGCTTGGCTCAGAGTACTCTTCCTCCAGGCCTCCTTAGCACATATGTGTGCAATTTTCCTGGCATTGTTCTACAACCCTTGATGTGTAGCTCTGTAATTGGTCTTAAATGGTTTCATCATGATAAATAGCATCTATACAGCAGTTTACAGTCTGCAAAGTACCTTTTTTCTCATCCCAATCCCACCTTTACAAAGAGAAATGGAGAGGTGAGGTGCAGTGGCTCACGCCTGTAATCTTAGCACTTTTGGAGGCAGAGGCGGGTGGATCATCTGAGGTCAGGAGATCGAGACCAGTCTGACCAACATAGTGAAACCCCATCTCTACTAAAAATACAAAAATTAGCTGGGTGTGGTGGTGTGCACCTGTAATCCCAGCCACTCAGGAGGCTGAGGTGGGAGAATCTCTTGAACCCGGGAGGCGGGAGGTTGCTGTGAGCCGAGAGCACGCCACTGCACTCCAGCCTGGGCAACAAAACAAGACTCCATCTCAGGAAAAAAAAAAAAAAAAGGAAAAAAGAAACAGAGACTGAGAGAAATTAAAATTAAGCTGGGGCCTCCCCTGACCCCCAGGATCTGGTGGTTGATGGGAGAGGCCCGCATTGCACTCATGAGGAGGCAGGGTTTTCTCATGAGCAGGCTGTGCTTTGATGTCCCAGGTGTGGGTGCATGGCTGCGTGCTCGCCCTGGTGTGCAGGTGTCCAGACTGAGAGCAGGTGAGCCCTGAAGGGTGCTATGGAGGAGTCATGCCTGTCATGGTGGGCAGTGGGACTAGGTTAGCTCCACAATCCCTCTCTGTTCCCTCTCTGTTATTGGGAAAGGAATTGGACCACATGAAATGCCTCCAGTGGAACTGAGTTTCTTTCTTTTTTTTTTTTTTTTTTGAGACAGAGTTTCCCTCTCTTTGCCCAGGCTGGAGTGTAATGGAGCAATCTCAGCTCACTGCTATCTCTGCTTCCCAGGTTCAAGTGATTCTCCCGCCTCAGCCTCCTCGGTAGCTGGGATCACAGGCGTGTGCCACCATGCCCAGCTTTTTTGTATTTTTAGTAGAGATGGGGTTTTGCCACGTTGGCCAGGCTGGTCTCGAACTCTTGGCCTCAAGAGATCTGCCCACTTGGGCCTCCCAAAGTGCTGGGATTACAGGCGTGAGCCACTACACCTGGCTTAATTTTTAAATTTATTTGTAGAGACAGAGTCGCCCTATGTTGTGCGGGCTGATCTCAAATTCCTGGGCTCAAGTGATCCTGCTCCAACCTCCCAAAGTGCTGGGATTACAGGCGTGAGCCACTGCACCCGGCCCAAAATTTTCTTAACACAGACACATACTAGGGAGAATAAAGCCAACACCCACAGATCTGCAGGGACGGGCTTGGTGCTTGGGCCCTGGGCGGGTGAAGGGTGCTTGAATGGATGGCGGTAACACAGACGCATGCGCACATCTCTGGTCATACTCGACATGGGACCCGTGTTCATGGTTGTACAATGTATGTGCACACCCAGAGACTGGGTGTGGGAGTCTGGAACCGGCCTGCTTCAGGGCGTGGGAGTCTGGAACGGATCTGCTACAGGGAAGAGAGGACAGGTGGGGCCACAACCTGGGTGTGGCCGAGCGCCTGCAGGTCCCTGTCACCCTGCGTTCTAGGCCCACCCCAAGCCCGCCCGCAGTGGCCGCTCCATGCTGTGCTTCTGTCCATGTAGGCAAGGCAGGCTCCCTCAAATCCCCACTAGCGAGCAGACAAGACTCGGGCCCCACAATACTGTTTCTTGTGTTTTCGGGCCTGGCTCTTTCCTGGCCTTTCCCACTGGCCCCTCTGGCCAGAGTGGTCCCCTGAGCTCCAGCAGCCTGAGGCAGCACATGTGCATGGCGGCCTGTGGACAGACGAGGACGGACGTGTTTCTATGGAGAGGGTAAGTTGGCTGACACCCGTGTGCACGCACAGGAAACACTCAAATTCACTCATGTTGCTCCTGGGCTGTGGCGCCCAAGGAAGTCTGTATGTGGTGGGTGTTTATGATGACAGCACAGAGCTCAGGGGGCCGGTGTGTCTATGCAGCAGGCACCAGCGCGGCCCTGGCCTGAGACGTGGAGATGACTGAGGTCCCCTGGGAAGGGGACCCCAGGGCAGGAGTTGGAACCTTCAAGGCAGAGCTGACCTCAGAGGTAACACCACCAACGACGATCCCACAGATTCTTGAAAAGCAACAACCATAAGCTTTGAATACCAAGAAGGGACATTATGAACACATTGTAAGTCTCGGGTTGCTTTGATATTCCACGCCAGTGGAAAGGCTCTGCTGTTCCCCTTCTATCCTAAAGGGTGGCTCAGCTTTCTCCCACCCAGGTGGGCCCCAACTCAGCTCTGGGCCCGCCTGGCACATCTGGAGCTTTAGGTGCTCAGCTAGATACCAAGGTTGTAAGCCCCCAAGAGAGGTGGGGTCTTTTTTTTTTTTTTTTTTGAGACAGAGTTTTACTTTTTCGCCCAGGCTGGAGGGCAGTGGCACAATCTCGGCTCACTGCACTCTCTGCCTCCCGGGTTCAAGTGATTCTCCTGCCTCAGCCTCCCGAGTAGCTGGGATTACAGGCATGAGCCACCACACCTGGCTAATTTTTTTTTGTATTTTTAGTAGAGATGAGGTTTCACCGTGTTGGCCAGGCTGGTCTCGAACCCCTGACCTCAGGTGATCCACCCGCCTTGGGCTCCCAAAGTGTTGGGATTACAGGTGTGAGCCACCGTGCCCAGCCCGGGACGACACTTCCTTAAGACGGAGCAGCATGCTGCCACTCCCAGGGACATTCCTGTCTGGCCCGTGAGGGAAAGCCAATCAGAACCATTTGGAGTAGATGTTGTGGGGGCCGTGCAGGGGGTGGCTGGTTTCTCATTCAGCCTTCAATAATGGAGGGAACGCCATCATCTCTTGGAAAGGTCCCTCAAAAGGCCGGAGAATGATACTGGGGAAATGGAAGGTGAGATGGAGGTGACCGCATAGTCACCAAGGTATGTCCAGGCGGGGGACAGTGGGAAGGGCTTCATGAGTGGGGGCAGCCACCCATGGAGCCAGGACAGGGTCAAAGCCAGGGTACAAAGCCAGGACAGGGGCAAAGCCAGGTTTGGTCCCCACCCCTACCAATTCCCTCTGGCAGCCTTGACTTCCTCTTGTGTGAAATGGGGACACCTGCCTTGATTGGCATGAGGCTCAAATGACATAACCTGTGAGAAACTGCCCTGGGTATAAAAGGCTCTAGTTTGTTTAATTTACTACCACTTTAATTAATTTAGGCCTCAGTCCTAAAGTTTGTAGAAATACCTAAAGGACAACAGGAGAAAAATAACTGAAGTTGCTGGACCAAGGAAAATAGGGTAGGAAAGAAGTCGGAGATAGGGTTAGTCCTGTCAGCCTCCTGGAGGCTACGGAAGCGAGAGCTGCAACTGGCAGCTGGCACTGAGGTTCTGACAGCCAAGACAGAGAAGGAAAGGGGACCAGTTACAATACCTGGAGGCTTTATAAAGAAAAAAAGGAAACAAGTTACTCACAAGTCCAGCTTTTCCTGGTTATAATAAGTTGCTGGTGTTTATCAAGTTTTTTTTTTTTTTGAGATGGACTTCACTCTTATCACCCAGGCTGGAGGCAGTGGCATGATCTTGGCTCACGGCAACCTCCACCTCCTGGGTCCAAGCAATTTTCCTGCGTCAGCCTCCCAAGTAGCTGGGATTACAGGCGCCCGCCACCACACCCAGCTAATTTTTGTATTTTTAGTAGAGATTTGGTTTCACCACGTTGGCCAGGCTGGTGTCGAACTTCTGACCTCAGGTGATACTCCCGCCTTGGCCTCCCAAAGTTTGGGGATTACAGGTGTGAGTCATTGAGCCTGGCCAAGATTTTTTTTTTTTTTTTGAGACGGAGTCTCGCTCTGTCACCCAGGCTGGAGTGTAGTGGCCACACTGCAACTGCCGCCACCTGGGTTCAAGTGAGTCTCCTGCCTCAGCCTCCTGAGAAGCTGGGATAATAGGCGCTCGCCACCACACCCAGCTAGTTTTGGTATTTTTGGTAGAGACGGAGTTTCATCATGTTAGCCAGGCTGGTCTCAAACTTCTGACCTCGTGATCCACCAGCCTCGGCCTCCCAAAGTGCTGAGATTACAAGCGTTAGCCACCGCGCCCAGCCAAGATTTATTTATTTATTTGTTTAGAGACAGAGGTTTGCTCTGTTACCCAGGCTGGAGTCAGTGGTGCAATCTTGGCTCATTGCTACTTTGATCTCCTGGGCCTAAGCGATTCTCCCATCTCAGTCTCCTGAGTAGCTGGGACTACAGGCATGTACCACCACGTCTGGCTACTTTTTAAAAATTTTATTAAACTAAATTTAATTAATTAATTAATTTTTTTGAGACAGAGTCTTGCTGTGTCGCCCAGGCTGGAGTGCAATGGCATGCTCTTGGCTTACCGCAACCTCCACCTCCCAGGTTCAAGCCATTCTCCTGCCTTAGCCTCCCAAGTAGCTGGGATTACAGGTGTGCACCACCACACCCAGCTAATTTTTGTATTTTTAACTAGAGTCAGGGTTTTGCCATGTTGGTCAGGCTGCTCTTGAACCTCTGACCTCGTGATCTGCCCACCTTAGCCTCCCAAAGTGCTGGGATTACAGGCGTGAGCCACTGTGCCAGGCTCTGGCTACTTTTTAAATTTTTTATAGAGATGGAGGTGCGGGGGGGGGATCCCACTGTGTTGCCCAGGCTGGTCTCGAACTCCTAGGCTCAAGTGATCCTCCCGCCTTGGCCTCCCAAAGTCCTGGGGTTTCAGGTGTGTGCCACCAGGCCGGGCCAGGAGGTTATTATTTGTGTGTTTTACACATGAGAAGCGGCTCACAAGGGTCACACGCTTGCCTGAGGACTCAGTTCCATTACACCGAAGCAGGCGAGGAGCCCAGTTCTGGGAGGGGCTCTTGCCCCACTCACAGAAGGGGCCACCCGGAGCCTGTGCTTCTAAACATGGAGTCACATTGTCCTGCGGGTGCTGAGACCTGAGAGAATTTGTCCTGCGGGTCCCCTTAAAAGGAACATTGTGCAATGCAGTACTTCCTGGTGCAGCGCTGGAGCAAGGCCATGGGATAGGTTAGCCTGGAAATGCGTTCAAGGCAGATGTTACCAATTATCTACTGATGTCATGAAAAATCTCAAGAGAACACCCTGGGAGCACGTCTTTAGTAGGCCTTCTGACGAACCCCTGGCAACAAACAGTTGCAAAATGTCCTGCCCAGTTCGCCAGGTCCTACCAGAAAAGTCTTGCTTTACAACGAGAAATCACTCATCTGGGACACCCTGCCTACCCTCATACCATCTTTGAGGCATCTGTTGGAGAATGAGTGTCTCAGTTTGTGAAAATAAAACTCCAGGCCGGGCGCGGTGGCTCACGCCTGTAATCCCAGCACTCTGGGAGGCTGAGGCAGGCGGATCACCTGAGGTCGGGAGTTTGAGAGCAGCCTGACTAACATGGTGAAACCCTGTCTCTAAAAAAAAAAAAAAAAGCGCTGAAAATCTCCCCAAGAAGAAGCCTTCATTGGCCGGGCGCGGTGGCTCACGCCTGTGATCCTAGCACTTTGGGAGGCGGAGGTGGGTGGATCACCTGAGGTCAGAGTTCAAGACCAGCCTGGCCATCATGGTGAAACCCCATCTTTTTAAAAATTAAAAAAGAAAAGAAAAGAAAAGAAAACTCCTGGCAGGGCACAGTGGTTCACACCTGTGATCTCAGCACTTTGTGGGGCCCGGGTGAGAGGGCTGCTTGAGCCAGGAGTTCAAGATCAGTGTGGGCAACAAAATGAGACCCCCCATCTCAAATACGTACAATGAAATAAAGGAAAACTGTTGGCTGGGTGCGGTGGCTCATGCCTGTAATCCCAGCACTTTGGGAGTCCGAGGTAGGCAGATCACTGAGGTCAGGAGTTCGAGACCAGCCTGGCCAACATGACAAAACTCATCTCTACTAAAAATACAAAAATTACACACCTGTGCCAGGCGCGGTAGCACGTGTCTGCAGTCCAGCTACTCGGAAGGCTGAGGTGGGAGGATCGCTTGAGCCCGGGAGTTCTGGACTGTAGTGAGCTATGCCAATCGGGTGTCCGCACTAAGTTCAGCATCAATATGGTGACCTCCTGGGAGTGGGGGACCACCAGGTTGCCTAAGGAGGGGTGAACTGGCCCAGGTTGGAAATGGAGCAGGTCAAAACTCCTGTGCTGATCAGTAGTGGGATGGCGCCTGTGAATAGCCACTGCACTCCAGCCTGGGCAACATAGGGAGACCCCGTCTCTAAAAAAAAAAAAAAATTACACACCTGTAATCCCAACTATTCGGGAGGCTGAGGCAGGAGAATCACTTGAACCCGGGAGTTGGTGGTTGCAGTGAGCCAAGAACAGGCCATTGCACTCCAGCCTAGGTGACAGAGTGAGACTCCATCTCAAAAAAAAAAAAAAGGGAAACTGCTTACCAATCAAAAGATGACACCCCACAATCCCCTCTGTGGTGCGTGAGGGGACAGGGTGGACTGCCTGGGGATGGTGGTGGTTCTGCTTGTGACTTTTCCCCTTGAAGCTGACGCTGCAACTGCAGGTAACATGGGGCTCTGGAGCCAGGTGGGGTTCAAATCCCAGCTCTGCCACTGAATAACTGTATGGCTTTGGGCAATGCCTGCTCACTCTGTGCCTCAGTTTCCTTCACCCGTAAGGTGGGGGTAACAACAAGCCTCATAGGATGGAGCTGAGTGTGTGTCTAGGACTCAGAACCATGATTGGTCCAGAGTTCATTCAGTGAGCAGGAGCTGTCATCATTCTCACTGGTGGTCTCTCTGCTGCTTCTGTTTCAGGGTGCTAGCGCCATGACTGTGGTCATTCACTGGGCCCCCAGTGGGGTGGGTCTTTGGGTTCTAACCCCATTGCTGTGCACCCAGGTGGAATCACACTTGGAATCTCTCTGCTTGGAGCTGGCCAGGCTCTAGCCCTTGCCCTCTCCCTTCAACCCAGTTTGCTCCAGAAAGCACTTCTGGCTGCTCTTACCTGCACTGGTCTCTGCGTTTTCAGAGCTGGTGTCACCCAGGGCCCCCATCATTCAAGGGAAGGCAGGGTGTGTGGCCTGGAGACCTGGCAGCCAGGGTCACCAGGGGTCAGTTCCTGACCAGGGCCACTCTGCTGGTCACCTTGGGCAAATCAGGCCTCCATTTTGGCCCCAGCATCTCCATCTGTAAAAGGAGGCTCTTCCCATCTCCTCCTGCTGCAGGGGTGCTCGGTGTAACTGGAGTATATTCATTTTTTCTCTTCTCTTACCACTCTGCCATGGCGTAGGTCTCGACACCCAGGGAAAGGGACTTAACGGAACATCAGAGCAACAGAATTGATCGTTTTTGTTTTTCTTTTCCTCTGAGATGGAGTTTCGCTCTGTCGCCCAGGCTGGTGTGCAGTGGTATGATCTCAGCTCACTGCAACCTCTGTCTGCAACCTCTGCCTGCAACCTCTGCCTCCTGGGTTCAAGCGATTCTCCTGCCTCAGCCTTCTGAGTAGCTGGGGCTACAGGTGTTCACCACCATGCCTGGCTAATTTTTTTTATTTGTTTTTTGAGATGGAGTCTGTCTCACTCTGTCCCCCAGGCTGGAGTGCAGTGGCGAAATCTCAGCTCACTGCAACCTCTGCCTCCCGGGTTCAAGTGATTCTCCTGCCTCAGGCCTCAGCCTCCTGAGTAGCTGGGATTACAGGCACCCGTCACCTTGCCGGACTAATTTTTGTATTTTTAGTAGAGAGAGGGGTTCTCCATGTTGGTCAGGCTGGTCTCGAACTTCTGACCTCGTGATCCGCCTGCCTCAGTCTCCCAAAGTGCTGGGATTACAAGCATGAGCCACCACACCTGGCCGATCGTTTCTTATGAAGTGTACCTGGATATGCAAGGCTCAAGGCCACGCTGAGTAGAGGACGGAATCATGCCTGCCCCTGCCCACGCCCAGCTCACAGGGCCTGCAGGGAGGCCGGTGCCGACACAGCCATCCATGCTCAGAAATCTGCGCTCAAGTCAGCCCTGGATGAGGGGAACGAGGTGTGGGAAGTAAAGGGACCTGTTTAGGACCAGTGTCAATCAAGCCCAGGAGTGAATCCTGCAGGCCACGAGCTCCCTGTCCCGCTGTGGCTGGGTCTAAGGGACCTGAGAGGGGAGCGGCTGGGACTGACACAAAGCATGAGGAAGCCCTACTACTGCCAGGCGACAGTCTCCATGAAGCTGAAAGCTTTGAAAGCTGGGGTTCTCTGCCTCAGCTTCCCGAGTAGCTGGGATTACAGGCGCCCACCACTATGTCCAGCTAATTTTTGTATTTTCAGTAGACAGGGTTTCAACATCATGACCAGGATGGTCTTGAACTCCTGACCTCGTGATCTACCTGCCTTGGCCTCCCAAAATGCTGGGATTACAGGCGTGAGCCACCGCACCCAGCCACGTTTTCTTCTTTTTTTTTCAAGACGGAGTTTTGCTCTTGTTGCCCAGGTTGGAGTGCAATGGCACAATCTTGGCTCACTGCAACCTCCGCTTCCCAGGTTCAAGCAATTCTCCTGCCTCAGTCTCCCAAGTAGCTGGAATTACAGGCACCTGCCACCACGCCTGGTTAATTTTTTTGTATTTTTAATAGAGACAGGCTTTCACCATGTTGGCGAGGCTGATCTTGAACTCCTGACCTCTGGTGATCCACCCGCCTCAGCCTCCAAAAGTGCTGGGATTACAGGTATGAGCCACCGCCCCCAGCCGAGAAGCAGACACTTCTGGAGAACATTCCAGAATACATCAACGCATCATCCTAAAAGTCTTTTTTTTTTTGACACTGTCCTCTTGCTCTCTCACCCAAGCTGCAGTGCAGTAGCTCAATCATAGCTCATTGTAACCTTGACCTCCTGGGCTCAAGCAATCCTCTCATCTCAGCCTCCTGAGTAGCTGGGAGTACAGGCATGTGCCATCATATCTGGCTATTAAATTTTTTTTTTTTTTTCCCAGGAGCAGTGGCTCACACCTGTGGTCCCAGCACTTTGGGAGGCCGAGGCAGGCGGATCATCTGAGCTCATTTCAAGACCAACCTGGCCAAAATAGTGAAACCCCATCTCTACTAAAAATACAAAAATTAGCCAGGCGTGATGGTGTGCTCCTGTAGTCCCAGCTACTTGGGAGGCTGAGGCAGGAGAATCGCTTGAACCTGGGAGTTGGAGGTTGCAGTGAGTCAAGATTGCGCCACTCCAGTCCAGCCTGGGTGACACAGAGAGACTCTGTCTCAAAAAAAAAAATTTTTTTTTTTTCATAGAGATGGTGTCTCATGTTGTCTAGCCTGGTCTCAAACTCCTGGGCTCAAGTGATTCTCTTGCCTCAGCCTCCCAAAGTGCTGGGATTACAGGTGTGAGCCACTGTGCCCCACCCCTAAAAATCTTAATTGAGGGAACCTCCCATGTATCGCATACAGCCCAAGAGGAGACTGATTCATACCAAAGTGATTAATACTCCGGGGTCTCAAAAATATGTCTTAGTCAGGGACTGTGTGCCTCAGCATCGCAGCCCTGTGAACAGCCAGGTCAGAGTGGGGACAAACAGCTGTACTGCTCTCTCTCCGGGCGCTGGGCCATATTCTTCTCTCCTTTTAGCAAGTGGGAATGCTGAGACCATGCCAGCAGCAAAGTGGATGACAGGTGTCTGCCCAATGCTGCTTTTTTTTTTTTTGAGACAGAGTCTCACTGTGTCACCCAAGCTAGAGTATAGTGGCTTGATCTCAGCTCATGCAACCTCTGCCTCCCAGGTTCAAGCAATTTTCCTGCCTCAGCCTCCCAATTAGCTGAGATTACAGGCACCTGTCACCATGCCCAGCTAATTTTTGTATTTTTAGTAGAGACGGGGTTTCACCATGTTGGCCAGGCTGGTCTCGAACTCCTGACCTCAGGTGATCCACCCGCCTCGGCCTCCCAAAGTTCTGGGATTATAGGTGTGAGTTACCTCACCCAGCGAGGTAACACTCTTACAGCATCTAACAGCAACAGAAGGGGATAACCAGGATAAAGATGCTGGAACTGGCCGTAAATGACCACAATTCAAGGCCTGGCCACAACTTGCCGGGCCCAGGAGAACTGGCTGAGGCTCAGGACAGCTGGGAAAGCTCTCAGTCCAGGTGCCGACTGCCAGCTTTCCCTGGGACTTCACATGTGCGTGGGGCTCGAGCTTTCCTGGAAGGGCCCCCACCTTGCCTTCCCCTCCCTGGTGAGGCTTCAGTTCTGGGTGACACTGCATCCTATTTTGAGGTTTTCCTATAGAATTGTTCAAGAGAGATTCCTTCGGTGAGATTCTCAGAAAACATCTTGGAGGAGAAAATGTTTCTGAAAGGAACTTGAGAAATCTCTTCCCCTTCTAGAGACACTTGCTCCGAGGGGGCCAGGATCTAGAAAGGAACAGATCTCATGCTATGAACCTGATTAGCGACCCTCACCCCTGGGGCAGCTGAGAGCCCTCCCTGGAGGGCCTGATCCCAGGCACCAGCTCGCTCTGTGATCTACCTAAGCCCTTCAGTCCCCCACTCTGCCATGTGCAATCCAAATGCTTCCAGGGTCCTTGCATCTCTGTGACCCTGGGTTCCTATAGCAAAGAGGGATGGATGTCAGTGGGAGGCTGGTTTTGGATTGAGGACCACAAGGACTGTGGTGTTTACAGATTTCTTCAGAAATGTCATTCTCTGGCCAGGCGCCGTGGCTCACGCCTGTAATCCTGCACTTTGGGAGGCTGAGGCAGGAATATCACTTAAGGCCAGGAGTGTGTGACCAGCCTGCCTAACATAGGAAAACCCCAGTTCTACGAAAAATAAAAAAATTAGCTGGGTGTGGTAGCATACGCCTGTAGTCCCAGCTACTCGGGAGGCTGAGGCAGGAGAATCACTCGAACCCAGGAGGCAGAGGATGCTGTGAGCCGGGATTGCACCGCTGCACTCCAGCCTGGCGACAGAGGGAAACTCTGTCTCAAAAAAAAAAAAAAATTAATGGGGAAGAGGAAAGGGTAAGCATCAGGATGTTGCAGCGCCTGGCCTCCTCACCCTTGCGCTTACCAGGCCTGGGCCTCCTGGCTGGGCATGGGCACACAGGCCCTCCTTGGTGCCTACTTGGGGCTCCAGGTCTGGGCTCCCACGTGGGGCCGTGTGGCAGAAGGTCACATAGTGGTGTCTAACCTTTCCTTCGGTGCAGCACTCTTGCGGGCATTCACAGGCAGGGCACCCCGTGTGTGCCTGCTCATGTGCTCCCCAGCTAGCACCTGGGCCTGACCACGCTGTGCTGCTGGGCCCACCCACTCATGAACCGTAACAGGAGCTTAAGCAAAATACCCATCACACGAGCTATGCAAATAGGTGCACATGCATGGAGGGAACCAGGGAAGAGGGCCAGGAACGGACACAGGCAGGCAGAGGATTCTTACAGGGAATCTGAAGGAGCACGTGTGCAAGGAGTCAAAGACTGGCACAATGGCCTTTTGCCGTCCAGGGGGCAGTGGCGTCCGTGCCCACTGCACACTCACCTCTCCCAGCCTCCTTCCCTAGGTTAACACCCCGGCTCTGCAGGCCTTAGAATCGGTTTGGGGGCAGGCCTGGGACCTTATGAGACATTCTCCACTCTCTCCCTACCAGGCAAGAACCTCCCAGGATGGCCAGACCTGTGTGGGTACCAGGAGCCGGGTCTCTGGCACAGCTACCCAGGGGAACGGGCAGGCCTGGGCGTGCTGAGGGAGCAGGCGTGGGGGGCTCTTACACAATCCCAGCCAGGCTCGCAAGGCGGGAGGGTTGAAAGGCTCCTGGCAGCTCCCCAGGCCCTGATGCCTGAGCAAGGAAACCACAGTCTGAAACTCCTGGGTTTCTGGAGGGCGAGAAGGCGGGATTTTTTGAGACCTGCTCCACTCCGCCTGCCTCCCAGACTGTCATGCCTTTGAGGCCAGAGGGGCTGCCAAGCATGTCGGACACCAAATCACAGGCTTCCAGAAACTCAGCGAGGCCAGTGCCCTCATTTTCCACTGAATACGAAGAGAACTTGCTGAAGACATAGTTCCTTTGTGCAGAGTCCTAGAAGCTCTGTAAAGCCAACCCACTTTGGTACAGATGGCAGCTGGAAAATGGGGCGCAACGGTTTCCCAGATGTGTCAGGCGCTATTTGCAGCACTTTCTGAATATTAACTTATTCAGTTCTCACAATAATCCTGCAAGGTAGGAACTATTATTGTCTTCTCTTATTATTTATTTATTTATTTATTGCTTGAACCCGGGAGGCAGATGTTGCAGTTAGCCATGATCGTGCCATTGCACTCCAGCATGGGCAACAGGAGCAAAACTCTGTCTCAAAAAAAAAGAAAATAAATAAAATAAAATAACAAAAAATAAAAAAGAGAGGTGGGTGCGATGGCTCACGCCTATAATCCCAGCACTTTGGGAGGCTGAGGTGGGAGGATCATGAGGTCAGGAGTTAGAGACCAGCCTGGCCAACATAATGAAACCCCATCTCTACTAAAAATACAAAAATTAGTCAGACATGCGGGCGTGTGCCTGTAATCCCAGCTACTCTGGAGGCTGAGACAGGAGAATTGCTTGAACCTGGGAGGCAAAGGTTGCAGTGAGCCGCGATTGTGCCACTGCACTCCAGCCTAGGCGACAGAGCGAGACTCCATCTCAAAACAAAACAAAATAAAAACTTCTGTCTGATCTTTTGGGGATCAAGCAGATTTGTGAGATAACCAATTAGGAATATGTTGGAAATGGCTTTAGGGGCAGGCTTAGTTGCAAACTGAAGTGCCCACAGGGCCAGGCAGATGAGGTCAATGTGTTACTCAGGCTGGGCAGGGAGAGGCCTGTGGGCCATCTGGACAGTGTGTAGGCCACTCAGAGGTATCCCTGTGAAAATTCCCCCCAAAAATGCCAGGCACAGTGGCAAGCATCTGTTGTCCCAGACACTCAGGAGGCTTAGGTGGGAGGATAACTTGAGCTCAGGAGTTGGAGTCCAGCCTGGGCAACATAGCAAGACGCGGTCTCAAAACAAAAAACAAAACATGCCTGGAGGCCATTTGGGGCCTTTGCTCAGAGCAGCTCTAGCCTAAGCCCACTGTATCTCAGACTGGGGTCAGGAAAGGAGACTTACCAGGTCACTTGTCTTGGGGGGTTGAAGGGCAAGGCTATAGAAGTGCCTGACCTCTTGTGTAATAACAAAGAGCATGAAATGTATCAATGAGTGGAAGTGACAGGGGACAGGAAGAACAGTCTGTTCAGAAACAGCAAAAAGAGAGCCGGTGCGGTGGCTCACGACTATAATTTGGGAGCACTTTGGGAGGCTGAGGCAGGCAGATCACTTGAGGTCAGGAGTTCGAGACCACACTGGCCAACATGGTGAAACCCTGTCTCTACTAAAAATACAAAGATTAGCTGGCGTGGTAGTAGGGACCTGTAATCCTGGCTTCTCGGGACAGTGAGGGAGGCAGGAGAATCACTTGAACTGGGGAGGCAGAGGTTGCAGTAAGCTGAGATTGTGCCACTGCACTCCAGCCCGGGTGACAGAGCAAGACTCTGTCTCAAAAAACAACAACAAAAAGCCGGGCCTGGTGGCTTATGCCTGTAATCCCAGCACTTTAGGAGGCTGAGGTGAGCAGATCATGAGATCAGGAGTTCGAGACCAGCCTGGCCAATATGGTAAAACCCCATCTCTACTAAAAATACAAAAATTAGCTAGGTGTGGTGGTACGCTCCTGCAATCCTAGCTACTCAGGAGGCTGAGGTTGCAGTGAGCCGAGGTCATGCCAGAGCGAGATTCTGTCTCAAAAAAAAAAAAAACCAACAAAGCGTCCGGGTGCGGTGGCTCACGCCTGTAAGCCCAGCACTTTGGGAGGCCGAGGCAGGTGGATCACTTGAGGTCCGGAGTTTGAGACCAGCCTGACCAACATAGTGAAACCCTGTCTCCATTAAAAAAAAAAAAAAAAGCAACAGCAAAAGAGGTAGGGAGCTACCTGTTGCTGAAGGAACACGGTTCTTCACAGCCTAAATGACTTATGAGCTGTCAGATGCCACACTTCAGGGTTAAAGGGAAAGTCCATGGTGCCAACTTCCACCCCAGGGTTCATCTAAAAATGCAGATTCCTCTGTTTTCGGGCTTAGCCTTGGCGCCATCACTGATCCAGTGGGTAACTCCAAGTCCCTGGCTAAAATCCCTAGGTCTGCTTTTATGATTTGTTAAAAGGAGGGTTATATCAGAGATTGAACCTGTAAATGTGTTGATTTTCAGTTGGTTTTGACCTACATAAACATGTTTCATATGGTTCAACTCCGTAACTCCTACCCACCTTGTACATGAAAATGAAGCATGTGCCAAGGGCTCACTGCCATGTACTCAGCGGCCATTCAGTGAGTGTCTGGGAAATTTAAGTGGTGGGTCTGGAACCAGTGGGCATGAGCTTTCCTCACCCACTTGTAGCAAAGCCACCTGCATGGGAATGTCACGCAAAGCAGTTCTTAGAGGGAAATTCACATTCATCAGTTCTTCCTGGGTGTTTGACCTTCCCGCTCCCACAACGGCCTGAATCCAAAATTGTCAGTCCGGATTTCAGCTGTGGACACAGGCCACTGCCCGAAGGCCACCATCCAGACTAGGGGGAAAACTCGATGCTTAGAGGTGGTAGAGGCAAGGCTCTCACTGCATCCGGGTTTTGTGGAAAAAACAATCCCCCCAAGGTAACTGGAACTTAATGGATGCGCCGCAGGTGGAAAGCGCTCTGTCTCCCCGTTTACGAAACGCATAATCCCTCCAACTCTCTGAGAATGTGAAACAAAGGAGGGGGTCACGGGGGCTGAGGCCGAGGAGCCCTTCCTCTCTGTGAAGGGCCGCCCCAGGTCTAAGCGGCGGTCAAGACAGACTGGCGGTAGGAGGGAGGGGAACGGATAAAGAGTTGAGAAGCGTGGTTCTCGATAACAGCACTGTGAGTCCCCAGGATTGGGGCGCGCCTGCCCAGAGGAGAATGCCACCTCCAGCCATTGGGGCGCCTAGGGGCAGGGCGGAGGCCCAGCGGGCGTCCCTTCGCCGCCGCACAGGAGGGTGACGGCTGGGCAGCGGGTGGTGGAGCGGTATCCACGCCCTGCCTAGCATCTGCCCCACGTTTCTTCAAGCCAAAGTACTGGGAACCCGGGCTTCTTCCTAAACTAAAACTCGCTCGGGAAAAGCCAACAGTGCAGCGGCCAGACGGGCACCTGGGAACAGGGATGCGGGCCGGATGCGTGCGGGAGACGGGGTGGCGCCCGACACTGCGCGCCTCCTCCCCGCCGGGAGAGTGCGTGCTAAGCTCAGCAAAGCCCCGCTGTGGGGATGGAGCCATCTAGCCCATTACCTAATGAAACCGAGAAGGGAGACTCAGTCTCTCTTCTAGCCCCGAGCGCAAGCTTGGCTGGACTTGGCATCGTCGGCCCTCCCCGATCCTACACTCCGGGTTTTCCTCATTCCCAGCTCGGCGGCACCCGAGAGACAAACGGCAGGAACTGCCAATGGCAGGACGCAAAGCGTCAACTTTGTGTTCGCCCGCCACTCTCGGCCAATGTGCTCTCGTCTCTCCGGAGTCCCGCCTTCCGTGTCGGGCGCCCCCTTTTGGCAGCACAGGGACGAACGCTACCTATCGCCATTTTGTGTGTGGCACAGGTAAATTTCAAGAATCTCTTTTCACCTATTCTGGTCTTTTTTCCCACACAGTGGATTTCTTAGTTCGACAGCCAAGTGCGGTGGCGATAAGGCCGGCGTAGCCTCTCGTTCTTGGATCGCCCACGTGGGCTAGATCGCTACGTCACGCCACACTTGCCGAGCTCAGCGCCATCTTGAGTGTGGCGTCTTGACGCTCCTCTTTCTCGGGGCTCCGCATGGTTCTCTAAATGGCCCCCCAAATTTCTCTAAATGGTCCCCTAAACCCCAAGGATTAGCCCAACTGGCTCAAGAGACGATTATTTCCCCCGAGTAACTCCGCAGTGTCCATGTGCCCATCGCAGTCCAGCAGTGGGGTGGGAGGGTAGACTCGATGGCCCGGCGGGCCGCTGGAAGGCGGCCGCCCTGAGACTGTCGCGACGGCAGTGGCCGCTCGGGACGGACCCTAACCAGAGCCCTAGACTGAGGGGCCCGCTATGCCGTGCGGGGCCCACGGGCTGTCCCACTCGAGGGCAGGAGCCGGCATCGCTCATCGAGTCCCCTTGATGCATGAATCCCTGTGTGCTTGGCACGGTGCCCGATTTTGTTGACTGGCTTGGCCGACGGACGTCGGACCTGGTGGTGGGCAAACGGGGTCACTTGCCCACGGGACTAGGGGTGCCCTGCCCTGGGCGGGCGCGAGTGCGTGGGAGAGGGACGGTGCGGCCCAGGTGCCCGGGTCTCGGCCTCGTGACCTTGTTGCTCGTCGTGGGGCTTCCGTCCACTTGCACTGGGACTGTACTTGATCGAAGGCGCGGGGGGCGGGCACCTCCGCGGGCACTGGGCTGGGCACCGCCCGGGGCGAGCGCGGCCCAGCACCCCGCCTTCCCCTCCCCCGCGCTGGCAGCCGTCGTGCACCCGCCACCGCCCCCTCTTCCCTCCCCCTCCTTCCGAGCAGTCGCGGGGAGGGCGAGAGGGGGAGGGAAGAGAGCTGGGCGGGCAGCTTTGCCGCGCTTTGGCTTTCTGCGTCAGCAGCCCCAGCAAAACAGCTGCGGGAGCGCGCGTCTGGAACGCGCCCGCGCACCCCTCCCCCGCGGCCTCGGCACCGCTGAGACCCGGCAAACTCCGGCCTTGAATGACAGTGCGACCGGCGACTGCGCAGCGCGGGACGCGCCGGAGCACTGCCGCTTTAAGCACGCTTGTCCATTGTTCGGAATCAAGCCAATGAGCGAGCACCCGCTCCCTGCGCTCAGCCAATAGCGTCTGGGCATGGGAAGCCGAGCGCCGCCCACTAATCTATATTAAAGCTTCTGGCGCCGCGTGAGTCCCCCACTGGCTGCTCTGAAAAGCCATCTTTGCATTGTTCCTTGTCCGACTCCTTGCTCGCCGCAGCCGCCTCCGCCGCGCGCCTAACCTTCGCCGTCGCGGACTCCGGCAGCTTTATCGCCAGAGTCCCTGAACTCTCGCTTTCTTTTTAATCCCCCGCATCGGATCACCGGCGTGCCCCACCATGTCAGACGCAGCGGTAGACACCAGCTCCGAAATCACCACCAAGGTGAGGTTGGACGCCGCCCGCCCCCTCGGGGTCCGCGCGCCGCCGCCAGGGCGGTGTTCGGAGCGCAGCAGCTGGACTGCTTCAAGCCCGCTGTTGCTTCCTCTTGCGGTGAAACGGCTCGCCCCCGGCGCGGTGCCCTCAGGCAGCCCACTCTTTGTGTGGTGCGGGGGAGGGGGCGGCAATCGCCGCGGGCAGACGTGATGCCCGTCGGGGAGTGGGCCGAGGGTTAAGCGCGGAGGCTGGCTCAGTGCTCTCGAAACTAGTCTGTGAGCCGTCGGAGTGGCGGCGGGAGGAGAAGGGCCTGGCTGGGGGTCGTCGGCCCGCCGGGCGCATGGAAATAACTTTGAAACTCGAGCGCGTTGGGAATCGGAAGTGCTGGGGGGCGCGTGTTGGGGCGCGGGCCGGCTGCGGGAAGTGGCTGCGGGCGCTCGCCGGCCGCGCTCCTCTTTGTTAGGCTCCAGGCCGCCGGTTTTGCGCCCTGCAGCGGACCCGAGGTGGTTTATCTGTACTAAGCCCCAATAAGGCGGATGGGGCGGCGGGCCGGAGGGCCGCGACGTCGGTTGTCCTCGCGGAGGTGTGACAGGCTTATCCGCTTTGGGCGCCCCGGGAGGCGGGGGTGGGCGCCCTTCGAGGTGAGTGCGCCGGCAGCAGCCGCCCAGCTTCAGTCATGCAACCGCGGTGCCGGGCTTGGCTGTGGAGGCGAGCCCACGCGTCGTAGGGGGAGGAAAGAGAAAGTGAAGCGCGGGGCCGCGGCGACGATGGGCGCCCCCGGCGGCTGCCCGGGAGCACCGTGTGCGCCGCAGCTCGGGGTGACGCGGACCAACACCGCGGCCGCGACAGTCCGGTAGTAGGGCCGAACTGGGGGGATACCCGGGACCCGAGGCGGGTTCAACTGCCCATGGCTATGAGGTCCTGCGCGGCTGGCGCGGCTCCGCTCCTGTTCTCAGCGCTGCCTCGGTCCCGCTGTCCGCCCTGGGTACGGTCTCCGCTTTCAGCGGGTGCGCAGTGGTCTCAGACGGACTGGCTTTTTCTTAATCCTTCGGCCCTCGTTCGCGCCCCTCGTTCCCCTGTGGGGATTGGCGCGAATCACCTTGGCGTCTCCTTAACCCTTGTGCCACTGGTGTCACCTCTGGCTCTCCCAGGGGCGACTCCCTTGGCAGAGCCGAACTCTGGCCCCGGATCTCCGCAGGGGCTCTTGGTGGCCTCTTCTGGGCTCAGTCCGGGAACCAGTTCATGGGGGGAGAACACGGTTCCTAGTCCTGGGCCTCGGTGTTCGATTTTTCCCGAAGCACCAAAAGATGATTTACCGCGAGGGCGATGAGTAGCCGGAGATGCGCATCCCCGACAGTCTCAGACTAAAGCAGCCGGTTGGATTTCGGGGTGACCTCCCGGAGGACTTTGCCCGCCAAATGTAGTCATTCAGGCCCGCACGTCTCGCCTGCCAGGGTGGCAGCAGGGAGGCGTCGAGTCGAGAGTCCCGCTGCCTGAGGTGCCACTCGCGCGCGAGGCACGGCGAGCTCTGCCTGCCGGCCCGGAGTCTCCAAGGCCGGGGACGCACTCGGCGGCCCCAGGCCACGTGCTCCTTGCGCGCGATGCGTGCGGAGGCCCGCGCGCAAAGCCCGCCGGGCGGGGGATGCGCGCCTGCGCGCCGCAACCTCCCTGCCCCCACCTGCTCCCCGGGGCTTCGGCCGCCAGGGGGCGAGAGCGGGCGGCACCAGGGTCCGCGGAGCCGGGCGGGCAGGACGGAGAGGGCAAACAGGTGGGCTCGTGGACAGCGGCCGAGAGCCTCCCGCAGTCCCAGCCGCGGGACGCCTGTTGGTGTTGGCGGCCGTGTGGTGTGGAAAAAGTTAATGGACACCCGGGGCGGCACTGACTTTTAGATCACAGGCAGAGTCCCACCCCTGAGGTGCGGTCCGGACCTCCGAACCGCCGCGAGGAGGCTGGGACTTGGTCGCTCCGGGCAGCGCTTCTGAGTCGGCGGCAGGCCCCAGCTTCGGGCACCGCCAAGCAGCAGTCTGTGGCCTGTTTATCCGCTGTCGGATTTGGGGGCTCGGTGCGCTTTGGCATCTTCAGCGACCTGTCCTGGCCGGGGCTTGCAGCTGGGGCCAGTCAGTGCAGCCTCATTGGCTTTACCAGGCTGGCGCTCTGGTGGGGCTCTCCTGCGCACAGGCTCCTCCCTCCTAGCCTTATTTATTTCTGGAACATAACCTGCCGCCTTCCAAGACGGCTCGCGGGGCGGAGCTCCCAGCTCTTGGAAGCAGGCTGATGGGCGTGAGTGTCCGGGCTCGTCCACCCGGCCCGACGGGTTGGAGCTGTGGCGCCACATGGCTCCTTTCCTAGGAAGCGCCAGGGAGCAGTGGGAACCCGCTGTAGCGGGTCTTAAAGGATGGGAAACCCGATCACAGATGCCCCCGCGGGCCTTCCACTGGTCTAGCAGGAGACACTAGTCCCGCAGGGGCATCTGGTCCTTCTCCACATGTCGCATGCGACTCTTGGGATGGACAGAGCAGCCCTACGGACCTGTAGTTGTCAGTGCCTTTGCCTGCCCTGGGTTGCTCAGAAGACTTACTGGTTCCTTCTTCCCTTATGAAGGACTTGAAGGAGAAGAAGGAAGTTGTGGAAGAGGCGGAAAATGGAAGAGACGCCCCTGCTAACGGGAATGCGGTGAGTATCCGCCTTACTCCTGAGCCGTGGCAGCTACTGCCCCACAAAGTTTTTCCTGCTCTACTTAAAACACACACACACACACACACACACACACACACACACACACACACACAGCTTTGCACAGTGGCAGTATTGTAGCCAATGAGGTTTACCTGAGGCGCGATTGTTGCTAGTTAAATATATATAAAAACCTTTTGGGCAGCGCCTGAACAAAAATAGGGTCAGAGGAGCTCCCCTGCTCTGAGTTTGGACTTGGCTCAGGGTGGGGGCAGCCCGGGTCCCTGGGGCAGTTAATGTGCAGGTTTCATGATGGAGCCTGGGGGGTGTTCCCTGGAGAAGGGTCTCTGGGGAGGGCTGGGCTAGGCTGTAGGTGCATCGGTGGCCTCTGGTGGCAGGCCTGGGGCAAACACTGCCCAGCCTTGGTCAGTTGATAATGACTTGGCCTGTTTTCTGTTGAGGAGAATGAGGAAAATGGGGAGCAGGAGGCTGACAATGAGGTAGATGAAGAAGAGGAAGAAGGTGGGGAGGAAGAGGAGGAGGAAGAAGAAGGTGATGGTGAGTACTTGAGTCTCTTTCTCAGGTAATACTATTTCCTGGTTTTGTCTGGCAGAAGGGGAAGGAGTGGGGGCTTCTGGGAGTGGGACCATGATACTTGGGGCAAGTGGGCCACATGGTCCTGGGCTCCCACCTGTAGACTGGGGTCTCCCTGACATGAAGCTGTGCCCCATACCCACTCACTCACTCTCACACCTGAAAGTATCTTTTGTGCAGCTCTGAAAGCCACTGATCTGTTGGCTTGCCTCTTGGGGTCCAGCTGCTTGGACCTCTGTCTTCTGGAGATGTCCACCTGTGCAGTGGGTATGGGTGCCCTGACTGGCCCAGTTGCATGCAGTAGAGGCAGAGCCGGGACCTTGTGGTCCTCCACAACTTCCTCGGGATTTCCCCAGGAGCCACAGTAGGAGGGCAGTGTGCTTTACCTGGCCTTTGAATCTCTCCAGGTGAGGAGGAGGATGGAGATGAAGATGAGGAAGCTGAGTCTGCTACGGGCAAGCGGGCAGCTGAAGATGATGAGGTGGGTTCTAGCGTGAAAAGAAAGCGGGGGGGGGGGGGGGTTTGGCAGCTTGGGGCACCGCACCTGCCACTGCCTCAAGCTTTGTCTGCCTTAGGTGAACAAACCGTGGACGGGGTGATAATGAATAAATAGGTGGGCATTTTTTGGACCTAAAAATTAATAAAAGGAAGGACC